>KE504249.1:0-72534 GCA_000344655.2 Fomitopsis schrenkii | reverse complement strand
ACATACATGTACAGTTCAGGCACAGGGTAATAATGAAGGCAGTTTCGTAAGCACAGGATTTTGTAAGGCAAGATAAGCAAGACTAGCAGTAGTAACAACCAAGTACCTCCCTCCCCTCCATGTCTGACAAGCCTCCTAAGAGAAAGGCGACCTCGCCGTCGCACCGCGCGAAGTACATGAAGCGGAAGCGAAGTAAAAGCCCTGAGGCTCAACCTAACCACCCCGCACCAACCAAGGCTTCGAGTGCTAGTTCGAGCCGAGCCACAACATCAACTGTGAGGGAGGCTGACATGTCGATGACGAAGGAGGCTGGTGCAGTGGCAGGGAAGGATCCAGGCCTGAGGGCAGCAATGAAGGAAGCGAGCATGGTGACGACGAAGCCGCACGCAGACACGACAACAAAGGGGGTGAACACCGCAACGACGAGCAAGAGGACTACATCCAGCACAAAGCGATCAACGAGGAACGGCTCCGTGACGGTCGAAGATGTTGACGAGTACGATGTGATTGATGTACCATCGTCTTCCGATGAGGAGAATGGTGGTGACGAGGAGGCAGGCTGGGAGAATGATGCCGCTGACGAGGCTGAGCAGGAACTCCGTCAGTCTAGGTTGTGTGATTTTCCTTGAAGCCACAGATCTTACCTATGATTGTAGGACGGTTGCAGAAACGTTGGACCGCGCCAGTGTACGCGTTCTTCAAGCCTAACGTCTCGATCGAATATATTAAGGGCCGCTGCGTGCATGTCTTTCGATGCGCCAATACCGGATGTAAGCAACAGGTTCGCCGGTACCACGGCACAGGCGATACGAAGTCAACAGGGAACTTGAGGAAGCACGTTAAGAGCTGCTGGGGGGCGGAAGCGCTGCACGCCGCAGATCTCAAGGACTCAGCTGTGAACGCTCAAGATGCAGTTAGAACCTACCGGCGGACGCACGACATCAAAGTCGCATTTGGGAATGTAGGAAAGAAAACTGTATCCTTCTCTACACGTCAGCATACCCCATCAGAGACCCGGTATGACCCAAACTCACCTGCTGCACATATATCTGACAAATCCAAAGAGCCGAGATCGTACGCTGGGTGTCGGAGAGTATGCGCCCTTTCAACATCGTCAAGGATCGTGGTTTCGTGTTGTTAATGAAAACGGGGAGGCCCGAGTATGCAATCCCTTCGCCGACAACAGTGGGCCGCGACGTTCGCAAAGTCTTCACCCGCGTAAGGGAACGTGTCGCCCGCATGTTGAAAGTATGTACCTGGTAGTTCCTTCAGTAGATAGATCCGGGCATGGTTGAATAGA
Organism: Fomitopsis schrenkii; assembly: GCA_000344655.2. Classification (NCBI taxonomy): domain Eukaryota; kingdom Fungi; phylum Basidiomycota; class Agaricomycetes; order Polyporales; family Fomitopsidaceae; genus Fomitopsis; species Fomitopsis schrenkii. Next base: position 71,234 of record KE504249.1, on the reverse strand, counting down.
TTACTCACGATTGCGACACGCAGGAATATGACGGGGACTTGAACTTTGCGACGGACGCTTGGACCTCGCCGAACCAGAAAGCGATGGTGGCGTTCACCGTACACTTCGAGCATAACGGCACACCGATGAGCCTTGTCCTCGATGTTGTGGAGGTGCCCGTGTCGCATAGCGGGCTGAATCTTGCCGACGCGTTTGCGAAGATGCTTGAAGACATGGGGCTGGATGCTAAGGTCAGTAGAGGTTTGCTCAATGCTATGGCACGGGCACTCACTGATTTCGCCAGGTTCTCGGCGTAACGTGCGACAACGCCTCCGCAAACGATGCTATGATCAACGAGTTGGAAGATATACTTGCTGGTTTCCCCGGGCCGCGCGCGCGATCGCGATGCTTCTGTCATATCATCAATCTCGTGGCGAAAGCACTTTTGCGTCAGTTCGAGCCACCAAAACCAAAGAAGAAGAAAGGTAAAGATGCTACTCACTGTGACGAAGATGAAGACGATCCATCCCTGGATGACTGGGATAAGGAGCTTCGAAGCCTCATGGAGGACTTGGACTTCGATGACGAGCAACGAGATGGGCAGATTGAGGACGAAGTACCATGGGATGTGAATGACGAGATCGATGAGGCGAGCCGGGCAGACATACAGGCAAAGGCTCGCCCTGTCAAGATGATGCTGTTGAAGGTTAGTAACAACTGCCCAAGTTCACTGAGCAGTGGTTCGACTCACCGAATTGCGAGAACAGCTCCGGAAAATCTCAGTCACCATCCACCACTCGCCAACCCTCCTCTTGCCAGCCTGGGAGAGGGCCGTCGAGATCGTCAAGCTCAAGTTGAAGAAGCTGCCGCGAGACGTACGTACCCGTTGGAATTCGACGTTCCGGATGCTGGATGTTGCACTCGAATACCGCATGGCCATCGAGCGGATGACCGATGCGCAGGCGAACAACCTGCGTCGCTGGGAGTTGGATGAGCGTGAGTGGGAGATAGCACGCCAGCTGCGTGACATCCTTCAGGTAAGCAGTCACTTTGTGGGTCCACGTCGTGACTTACTGGTTCTGTATCTCCTAATCCGCGCGCTCCCCTCTGCCCTACTGCCGCATGCTCACTTCCTGTTGCGTACTCGTGTCCTATCACTCACTCTCCCTACGTCTGCTTCGCGTCGGGCACACCGCCATGAAAATGGCACGCACCTGGCTCTCGGACTCCGGCCACCTTTGCCACGGTCTTGATTCGCAGATCTTCAACGACGCGACAGAATACTTCTCGCGTGAAGGCGAGGATGCGCCTACCCTCACGGACGTGATCCCATCGATGGATATCATTGACGAACGGCTTGCGACTGACACTACGAACGCCGAGCTCGATCCAGCAATCCGGATTGCCATTGGGTGCGCCAAGCGGACAATCAATCACTACTACGATAAGAGCGACGAGTCTGCGGCTTACCGCATTTCAATGAGTGAGTATTGTATCACCCTACTGTATGCCTGTCACTCCTAACTGCTCTCCCACCTCGCTACAAGCTGCACTACTTCTCTGAGAACGGGTGGCTGGACTCCTGGATCGACGACGCGCAGTTCGCGATCGAGCGAGCATTCAACGAGGACTGGAAAGGAAGGGCAACGAGTGAGTCAGGTAAAGGCAAAGAGGTACGTGAATCAGACGTTCAATCTTACTCACTTTGTGGCCCGCTGACAACTCTTCAGCCAGCCGCGAAGGTGACAAGCACTGCTCAAGACAGTGCAGTGGTCACGGTGACTCCGAAGAACATCTTCGACGCTGCCCGCGACAAACGCAGGAAGGCGGCCGCTCCAATGACGGATGAGCTCGAGCATTACCTGGCCGCTGAGCCCGACCCGACAATCACCAACGCGCTTGCTTGGTGGTGCTCACCCGAGCGACGTCAGATGTATCCGCAGCTCTTGCGGATGGCACGCTGCTATCTGACCATTCCTCGTGAGTGTTCTCTTTTGCTTGAGCAGGGTTCCTTACTCACTGTATCTCTGACTTGATAGCTACATCCGTTGGTGTCGAGCGGCTCTTCAGTAAGGGCCGGATCATTGTCACGCACCTGCGGAACGGCCTCTCGGCGGCGTCGATCCGCGCCCTTATGTGTCTGAACAGCTGGTCTATCCTCGGGTTGGTCTGTGATGCTGACGTGCTTGCGGTGATGGTGGAAGACCCCTCGAAGGATCCTGATGCCACAGAAGAGCTGGAGGAGGTCTGGGGCTTTGATGCACACACTCAATCGTAGTAAAGTATGAAGTTGCATGACTTGTATCTACTGTTTACATCGAGATTTCCCAATATACGCTCTGTACCCGTATATATACCCTTACCCGCGGAAACCTGCCATACCCGTGGACAACCCGTACCCGTTGCGCGGGTCTTGTACCCCTGCGGGTACGGGTACGGGTAGACCTCCGGACACCCGGGGGTATACCCGTGCATTTCACTACACCGGTCTAGCTGCGAGTGCTACCCACCGAGGCAAGCGAAAGACTGGTGAACCGAAGTCGGAGGCTAGTCAATACCATTGTATGCTACGGTCCGATTATATCTTAGATAGATCTTTGGATAGCCACCGGCATCAGTCGGCCATCACAGAATGGGTCCTGAAGGGAGTTGAACGGTATGGTGGGCGCGTTTTGAGGCAGACTCATACACAACCGCCCATCCCTCCCTCAAAAAGGCTGTGTTTTGAGTCTGCCTACGGGAGACTAGGGGCGTTGTGGGGAGCGAAAGTACGATTGACTGAGGGAGGACCGTCCGCGATCGATTTCTGACCACAATCGCTGTGGCGCGTCGCTGACTAAGCGTCCGCGCGGGCCAGAGGCGTTGCCCCTCCCCACAAACAAAGCTTGTCCACCACAAGTGCGGACGCGTCGGAGTTTCAATTGTAGTGGTGTTGCCCCTACTCACTCACTGTATGTGGAAGCTCTGCCACTACCTACCATAGAGCTAAGGCTCGGGGATGTGGCAAAGGATGACGACAACTCGGACAGAGCAGCCATCTCGACATGGGACTAGTGCAAACAGGACACATACACTGCACCACATAATACTGTAGCCCCCTGCATAATACATGCGGCACCCTAGCTCTACGAGGACCTCAGCTGGCAGTCACGGTGATAACGCTGATACTGTAGCTTGGTGCAGTGTAGTTAAATGTCATCCCTGTCGTGATCGTGCTCGTCTGTGGCGTGACCAGGCCCGGTGTCGTCGGCGTGTTGCTGTCGGTCTGCGCGCCTTGCAAGAGCTGCAAGGTCCCGGAGCTCGCCACATTGCTGAAGGCCAACTCGAACTCAACATCTTCATTGCCTGAAGTCGGGTTGACGATCTGCGGCCCCTGTCAGGACACGGGGGAAAACAAGGACGGAAGTCGACCTCACCTTGATGTAGACGTCGTTCGAGGTAGAGTTGCGCGTAATGGACCAGTAAAGGGCGCCGTTCTCGGTGGGTAGCGTGCTTGGTATATATTCATCGCCAAGGTTCACAGCAAACAGCTGCCAATGAATGTGAGCGCGGCCTGTGAGAGTAGCGACGATCACATACCTGCTGCACGTAGTAGCTCGTAGAGGGATATACAGTGCCTGCGCTAGGTACACCGTGAGTACGCGCCGTGGTGAGACTCCGGACTGAATGCCTACTCATAGCTGACCAGGTCGGGCGTCTGAACATCGTCGGTAAGCACAAGCAGGACCACCGAGAAGCTCAATTACTGACCCATTGAGTATCATTGACGAGCTGCGGCAAGTAAACACAATTAGTGTCATGAATTGTAGAGCTCACTTCAACATCCACATACCTGAAGGAGAGGCGCATAGGAAGCTGCGAAGACAATGTCGCTGTTTCGCTCTAGGCCAGTCATAAAGGCAGCTTCGGCGGTAGAGCCTTGCATCGTCGGGTACAAGAGCCGGCCCTCTGCCGTGGACATCGCCGCATACTCGCCCTGACGAACACATTTGACTGAGACACCATGCACGTCATACTTTTGTCCGTCTGCCTACCTCAAAGTAGGTTGTACCATCTCGCTGCACATAAAGGTAAGGTACGCAGTACACAGTTGTAGCTGTCATCACGTACCTCAAAGCTGTCATAGTAGAAGGCATTCTGAATGAACCACTCTGCGTTTGTGGAACGTTAGCGTCGCCTACTGTAATTGATGTGGTACATACCGGGTGTCTGATAGACGTGGACATCGTAGTGCGGCGGAGCAGGGTAGATGACGGGGTTAGATGGATAGGTAGTCGCGATGAAGGCTATGGCAGCTCCGTCTCAGCCTCAGCTATGGCAGATGAACTTGCTGACGCACTCAAGTCGGGGAACGCCGCGGTTAGGTTACCGTAGAACGCCGGCCACCTATAAGCGTAGCTAAGGTGCAGCTGTCAGTGAGACACCATGATTGACGACATGTTTTTGTATGGCTTACGATGAGGACGCGACGAAGTCCTAGCACGGACGGGAGTCAGTTTAGAAGACCAAGACCTACGTCAGTCCTTACCTCGTTTCCGACCTCCACGTACTTGAGGTAAAACGGCTCCGGGTGGCCCAAAGATGCGCGTAAGGCAGCTGCTTGAACTTTAGCACCCCATCGATGCAGTCGGCGCGGTGGAAACATACCAGCGTCGCTCGTGAGCGGGTCTCCAACAACGAAGTTTATCTGCGCGGAGATCATTTCAGTGCCAAAACCCCTATTGAAGCTTATAGCGCAAACCTGATCGATGGCCTGCTGGATGAATGGCTCAAGAGCATCCTCCGGCTCACTCTCGCCATTGAGGGAGTAACCTGAGAGATACATTATCAGGTTCGACGCAGATCAAACCACACCTTCGTCCACGTACCTGCCCAGACCGCCATGATGGGCTGCATCCCAACGTCCTCGAAGAACAGAAGGTACTCGAGGAGACCGAGGCCACTGCAGAGCCATCCTAAGCGGACGAACGTTATGCAACACGAGAGACTGGACGCACTCAGTGTTCACATATCCCCAGTCGCCCACACGCCCAGGTCTGTCCACAAGAGGGCCAACGGTCGCGTTCCACTGCCACCGTGTACTGAAGGATTGCCCCTGCTCTATGTGTCGCACCAGAACCATGGACCGTACTCAAGCGAAATGCGTACCTCCTACAGGCGGGTACGTCAATATGTTATCGCGCCGCAAAAATGAGATCGAAAATATACGCACAAGGTTATTTCCGCCCGGGAAACGGAAGAACGTGGGCTTCATCGCTGCTAGCGTCTATCCGCATAGCTCAGCACGCTTTTTGACGCAAGCGAAATGCCCTTGAGCGCTCACCTCAGCGATATCAATGCGCATCCCGTTCTCCCTGCCCTTATACGTCGGCGGGAAGAGCGAGAACAACGCGAAATTGATCGTCTCGCCGGCGGCCTCGGCGCCGTCCAGCGTGACGACGAAGGTGTTGTCCGTGTCCGCTGCAGAGCTGGAGGGCCTCAGCGTCAGGAAGACATGGGCCCACTCCGTCTGCGAGCCATCAATCGTCGCCGAGTTCGACGCGAGGGTCTCGCCCGAGGACGACTGGAGCCCGACGGTGAGCTTGCCGGAGTACGACGACGCAGATGGGAAGCGGTAGTACAGCGACGCTTTGTACGTCCATGAAGCGTCCACCTTGATGCCTGCTCTGCCATCGTCAGCAAGCGTGCCGCTATCCCCAGGTGGTAATATGCCACGCACCCCAGTAGCCGGAATTGCTGATGCCCACGGCGCCGGACGCGTCCGAGGGTATAGAGACTTGCAGGGAGTTCGGGAGTGCGCTAGACACTGGGGTCGTATCGGCGATGACCTCAAGCGTCGTGCCGTTGACCGCGGCCCAGGGATACAAAGCACTCGCTTGTCCTGGTGTATGGTAGGAGAATCAAAACAGGCTATCTGTTTCATACGCAAATGAGCCTACCGGGCGTGACCTGCTGGAAGGCCCTGTTTTGCAGTACTTCAACACGGTACGGTCAGGTTTGAGCTCATTGTGCGCAGTGTGAAAGGACTGGGAGTATACTCACATTCCGCATATAATCCACCATCACCGCTCTGCAACGATGTCAAACCATCAGTGAGTCATACGTAGCTATGAGTCTCACGTGCTGAATATCGACGTTGACGTTAGCGTTGGATTACAGAAGCACAATGTGCGGAGGACTCACATTGATATCCTACGATAAATACGGGACGTGTTCATGATGAAGGCTTCCGAACTGAAGGGAGGCGAAGCTTACCTCAAACATTTGGCCATCTACAGGACAGCATATCAGTGCTAGCCTATCATAACCGTCTGAATACTCACAAAGAGTCGTAGGTATCGCGTGGCTAGCAGTCGCGTTGACCGACACAGTGGTGACGGCATGACATGCGGGGATGTACACCGCGGCTAGAAGCACGGTCGTCAACAACGAGCGAAGACAGAGGACCGCCATGACTGTGCTCTTCAATGCATCCCAAGCACCTCCGTGAGTTTATAAGGAGGAGAGGCCCTGTTGTGGCCGGGCCGTCTTCGAGGTCCGCGGATGAGAAGTGCATTGCTGCACGAGGGACCAGGCAGTTGCATCAAGGAATGCCCACAGGAGTTGGTATTGATGGCCTCTGCTGACTGCATCCTACAGCTGCCGTGGCAGCGAAGTATCAGTCCGCAGTCATTGCGGAGGGCCTTGTGATAAGGCCTATGGGAATGTTATACTTGGAGTAGAGAAAAGATGATTGGCAACATGAGTTGCCGCGGGCCGTGGTCGCGCAGAGGTGTGGATCCCTTGCTCGAAGAGCAAAGCTCTCCCAGGTCGAAAATGGTGTACCCCCTTGTCAATGCTGCACATGGTACGTCAGCTGGATTCACTGTCATCTCCTAACGATGCACACCCCTCTCACCGGCTACAGTCTAGCATGTCTCTCCTGCGAAGCCGTTTGCCGATATGCACATTGCGCCGTGTGCACCCCGTCGCTCAGACTCGCGCGGCGCATGAGGTTCAAGGACGACGGCGTGATGCACTGGTAGTTCGTCATCCCTGGCGTAGAGCTCGCGCGGGATGGCGGTGAAGAGGCCTGTCGATTTGAAGAGATGTTGCAGCAGCAGCAGCAGCAGCCACGACCAGCAGAGAAGGAGAGCCACCCCGGTGTGGCTGCTCAAGCGCTCAATTGCGAATGCGAGCGCAAGCGATGTCTCAGTTCAGTACACTGTAGGCAGGCTTTGATGCTTGAATATATCAAAGTTGCATAGAATGCATCTCTTTTTTCCTTCCTAGACTAGTATGTAAGACTTGTGTCTGCCTCCCGTTGAGAATATTTTGGCTCCCCTGCGTGGCTGACCCCTACGGGCGCTAACAGGGCACTTACGGTTGTGACCGCGCGCATGTGAGCCCCGACTGCTCTCCTGTGCAAACACACACTGTCCAGCATTTCACTTCTAAATCTGTCGAAGCAACACGTTATATACAAGCGAACGAGCAAGGCGATTAGCGTCATCGAGAGCGAAGACAGGCAACATAGTACGGCTACTGGGGCGGGGATACAGATAGGCGGGACTCAGCGGCATAGATCGATACGTGATACGTGATACGTGATAGAGACAGCAAGCAGAAAGCGTGCGGGAGAGCGTCGCGCGGTCGTGTCGGGTCGTCGCGGGGCGTGATAGGTCGTGAGTATGCAATATGCACGGTGTGGGGTCAAGGGATGCCAATGTAGGTGTGTGGCGGGTAGGAGATATCGCAGACGGGCCTGCCACCGATCGATTAGCCTGTACACCACCGAGAGGCCAAGGGACGACGCACCGAAAATGGTTTCACCAGCGCCCCCGTCTTCCTCGCCCAGCGGGGAAAGGGCGCGGGTCGACACGCGTGCGTTATGATTGCGAGATGACGCTCTCGCTCTGCCCTCTCGGGCGGCCCGCCGCGTCATACGACGCGGAGGGCGTGCGCTTCCCCAGCGCGGAGTCGTCTTGCGAGCGCGAGAAGAAGTCGTCCTCGCCCTCGTACGGTGATGGGCCGGAGTTTATCTGAGAACCGGGGTCAGTTTCTGTTCGCGCGAACGGGAGGCAGAAGAGCCAGCCATGGGTGCTCGCATGGAATTGTAAGTTGGGTGGCTCGAGTGAGTGACCGGGAGACACGACGCTTCGTTGTGATCTGCGAAGACACGGGAGATACTGCGCGACCATGTTACGGCTCCGTCCGGCGAGGAGGAGGCATTACGCCCTACTCCCCAGTTATCCGCGGCGTGACTGGCATCGGCTACGGAATGTGTGCGTAGATCAGCGGCGTAGCGACAGACACCCGTAGACGGGCGCCGGACGTCCACCAAGAGAAGGCAGGAAGGGACATCGAGAGAAGCACGCCCGTGACGCAAAAGCCACGGTCATGGAGAACAAGACCTCACAAATGAGGCCACAGAGCGGGAGACGGATAGAAGCCGAGATGGAGGATACTCACCCACTGCCCAAGAACCTCCGCTATCCGACCCGCCTCCTCCGCACTAAACGTGACGTCCTTCCCCTTCTCCGAATGCAGCTTCAAGAGCTCGCTGATGGTGCGCTTGTCGCGGCCGGCTCCCTCTCCCTGGCCGGCCTCCTCGCCCGCGTCTGCCGCGTCGGCGGGGAAGGCGACGGAGTTGCGCGTGTCGAGGTTCATGGAGCGGTCCCAGTCCTCGGCATCGCTGCTATCACGGAATTCAGGCACAAGCGGGAGGTAGGGATGAAGAGGAGCACATACTGGGTGGCCATGCTTGATGATGCGTGCTATCCGGGGGCGGGTTCTGCGTCCGAGTACTCAAGCTTGAAGCTCGAGGGGGTCTACTGTGACGGCACGACGCAGGGAGGGGGCTGGATAGGCGGGGAAATGGGACAGAGAGTGCGCTGAAGTCGGAAGCACAGGTGGTTACAAGCGGGCGGGCGGGAGGAGAGCTTGCGGTGGTGAGGGAGCAGGAAGGGGAAATGACACGTGAGCCGTGTCGTGCGAAATTCAACAAACGCGTCGACCCGCGTCGCGTAGGGCGCTTGTCCCTGCGTCCTCAGATCCGCCGCAACGCTGCCAGTGCTTTCCCCCACTGCATGCCGGCTTGCTGCGCGTCCTCGAGGTGATCTCATCCCTGCATATAGAAGGCCACACCACACGATTAACTGAGTATGTGCCACGAGATGATGATTTAGTAGTTCCTGCTCCGGGGCAGAAACAGCCCGATGCATCCTCCCAGCAGTCTGCGCTTATGGTGCCGACATATGTAGTGATGCGCACAGACGCAGGGCGAATTTGAGTGAAAAGCGCTCATGCGGTTATATGATTATGATCTTCGTGCTTCGCGATGACATCGACACTATGAATGCCCCCTCGTGTCATCGATATATGAAGGCGAGTTATTCTAGGTGCGGTGTGTCACAGTATGACTCTGAGCTGCGCGGACGTGGCACCAGGAGAGACCTATGACCGTATCATTTGCACTCGAATACCCTGCGAACGGGCGTGACGGTGCTCATTTCGGCTGGACATATGCGGTTAGGAACTAGATGGGTCTTTCATGTGCCCTCTGTGTTATCTGCAACTCATCGTCATTCCGCCGTGTCGAAGACGCGAACCTAGCACTCACATATACGGCATCCATTACTACATCGAAGAGCGATTGAGCCGAACGAACTCCGAACCTGTGTCAGCCAAAGGGACACTGGCTGCTGGCAGCCTGTTATCATGCGTTTTGAGTTGTGGAAGTGCTTGGTACGTGGGCAGAGTCTAGGCGAAGGATGACCGTGGTCAGTTTATTCCACGCTTTGTAACAGAGTAGCAAAGACTGACATACGTCATTGTCATGGCCTATCACCAGGCCCCGACTGCCATCGGTTTACACTGTATGCACTGGCCCGTGCCCGCAGCCCCAACTTGTCTCGCAGTCTGGACACTTACTGGCAGCACTTTTCCGATACAGATGGAGTGATGGATCGATGACGGGCTAAATGCGGCTTGACCTCGTGTTCCGAATACCTCGGCCGGACGCTGCAGGAGGTGATAGCGTTCAGAGACTACTATGGCAACTATTGCAGCGCTTACCAGACACGTTCCCTCCAGGCTTCATGTCCGCTCTCTCGCCTTCCCACCCTGCGCGCGGATCTCGTCAGCGCAACCCCTCTCACAGGATTCATTATGCGTTCCATCGAAGGTGATTGCCTTTGCCGTACACGCTAGCTGCATTCATTCATAGCTCCCCCAGTAACGCTCATTGCGCGGTCGCATGAGAGCTCACCTGCCTGGCCTCTCACGCACGAAAGGAAATGCACAGTCGTACGTCGAACTCCAGATAGGATAGGCCACGCCAGTTAATTACGTGCGTATCAACGTGTCCTGCCTCCGGCCACCACGAGCGCACAGCGGCCCGGGCCTGCAAACGCGGAGTATCTGCCAGCTCTCCTCATCCGTGCGCTCCGAGATTCTCGCCCCATGAATGGTTCTCAATGGCACCTGCTTCTCTGGGCACCTCTTCGGCTCCCACAGCTGTTCATTTTCCCGCAAAGTCTAACGTCAATGAACGGCGAGTGGTCCGCCATCTGATCCTTCTTCGGAGAGCACCCTTCGCGAAGGTGGGCGCCATCTGGCCACGCCCGTGTTCGATCCGGGGTCAGTCAAGCCCTCTCAGGCATCGCCTGCCTCCGACGGCCCAGTCGACAGGTCGCCAGAGCAGATAGGCCCGGAGTGCCCTTAATCAAGCCGACCCCGCTCTCGTACTTAAACCGAACCCATCTCCACGCTCCGGTACCCCCTCTCCTCCCTTCGTCGGCACCCCGATCGCGCCAGCGTTCCACCATGTTTGAGGACGGCCCCGAATACAAAGCCCGGTACGCACTTCACGGCTCCTTCATAAGTCCCGTCATCGCTCACTTCAGCTAGGATCGGAGAGCCCTTCGTTCCGCCTACCATCACCCTCAAAGAGATCCACGCCGCCGTCCCGAAGCACCTCCTCCGCAAAAATGTATGGCTGTCCACCTACTACTGCGTCAGGGACATCGCCTGCTGCGCAGCTATCTTCTACTACGGCTTCCATATTGAGAAGATCCTCGCCAACATGCCCCTGAGTGCGGCGTGGCAGTTGAAAAGCGCACGTGCGGCGCTCTGGCTCGCGTACTGGTTTTTCCAAGGACTCTCGTTCGCGAGCTTCTTCTGCATCGGTGCGTCTTCCTCCTTCCCCCGCCAACCTACGAAACCTGACACACACGCACTGTACAGCCCACGAAGTACGTCGCGCGCGCGCTCTCGTTCCCGCTCCGCTCACACCGTACACGGTAGCTCGGCCACCAGACACTCTTCGATAACCGGTACGTGAACGACACCCTGGGCTACTTCTTCCACGCGGTACGCCACCACACGCATACTCATTTTCAACCACGTCTCACTCACCGTCCGGCGCAGGCGATCATGGCCCCCTTCTTCGCCTGGAAAGCCAGCCACAACGCGCATCACGTGAGTCCTTCCCCCTCTCCAAGCCCCCGCTCACTCTCACGATGCACAGCGGACGGTCGCCTCCATCGAGCGCGACGAGAACTACGTGCCGTACGAGCGCAGCGACTACCCCGCGCTGCCGCCGAAGGAGCGCGCGCGCACCGCGGACTACCTCGACGTGTTCGACGAGACACCGATATCGACCGTCGCGCGGATGCTCGTCATGCAATGCGCGTATGTCCGCCTCCCCACCTCTCATATACGCCGTGGCTGATAGATGCCCCAGCGGGTGGTGGCTTTACATCTCGTGCGTAGAATGATGGGGCGTTCGCGGCGTGGATGGGGATGGTGACGACGGTGAATTTGCAGGTTGAACGTGATGGGCTCGAAGCGATACCCCAAGGGCACGAACCACTTCTCGCCGTATTCGCAGATCTTTCGAGAGGACCAGCGTGCGTGACCCCCTGATCTTGACACTACTATGAATATCTCACCGGCGAACGTGCCGTTGCAGGGCTAGGTATCTTCCTCTCCGATATGGGTCTGCTCGGGATGGGCTATGTCCTGTACCGGGTAGCGCTGATTTACAGCTGGAAGGCCGTCTTCATGTACTACTTCATCCCCTTCGTGGTAAGATTCTTCCCACTACGCTAGTCCTCCCAGCTCACCACAACCTAGCTCTGCAACCACTGGTACGTCCGGACCACCCCTTGTCCCCACCCCCTCCCTAACCGCGCATACCTCAACGTCCCGACCCCAGGATCGGTGTGTATACCCCCATCTCTGCGTCTAACCCCACTGACTATCCGCGCCTCTCCACGCAGTGATGCTCACCTTCTTGCACCACTCTGACCCGACGATCCCACACTACCGCGCGGGCGCGTGGTCCTGGGTGCGCGGCGCCGCAGCGACGGTTGACCGGCCCCTGCTCGGCTGGGCGGGCCGCTTCTTCTTGCACAATGTGCGTGTGCTCGTACCGTATCTCCTCCCTCCCTCACACAGCACCACGCAGGTCTCCCACGACCACGTTGCGCACCACTTCTTCTCGTACGCGCCCTTCTGTGCGCCCATCCTCAGTCCCCTGCCCTGTGCGCTGCTGACATTCCCGCACGCAGACAACCAGCCCGAGATCACCAAGCGCGTGCGCGCGGTCCTGAAGGACCACTACAACTACGACTCTACCGTGAGCCTCCTCGCGCCCCGCACCCGCCCCTCCCGGGAACTGACGCCCGCGCAGAACACGTTTTACGCGCTCTACCGCTCGTTCACGCAGTGCGTGTACGTCGACGACGACGAGCCGGTCGTCTTCTACCGCAACCGCCGGGGCGAGGCAGTGCGCGGCGTCGCGCGCGCGGAGCTTGCCCGCATCGACGCGCGGTGGGATGCGGATGAGCAGGATTGTGGGACGAAGGTCATCGAATAGAATGCGAATCAGTCACGAGTGGGTCATCAACTTGTAAGGCTGCTCGATACATAGAACGGGTGTCGTAGGTACGTAGTTTGTGTTTGTAGATATTTCCTTGCAGCTTTACTGGCAGCCTGCACATAGTAAGTACGAGCTTCCGAGCCCCAGGGGCACCAAGGGCTCCTCCCGGAGATTGCCGGCCCATTTCCCACTCAGTGCGGCCACATCGTGTTGACGAACAATGTTGACGAACAAGATTGCTGTGCGCAATCATCTTCAGTTGGCGTGTTTCATGTTCTCGGTCGACATGCTCTACGTGGCAGGTTGCCATGGACATGACGAATTGCGACCACAGCAAATTGTGCATACTCAATCTGCGGGTACGGCGTGAAGGCCTGGAGACTTGCACGTTAAAGGTGTCGGTGAGTGCCGCTTCGTCATAGTGTTCAGTGCATCGACCGACTGACGAGATGAACTATCATATTTTCATCGCTGGGAAGTCAGCATAGAGGCGAATAATCAGCAACGGCGCGAAAGATGCTGTTCTCCAGCACGCATGTCCCAGTCGATGTCAATGTCATTGTGTTACAGTGCCAGCGCGGCGCTGGTGCGCAAGGCTGTGCCCTGCTGCGTTATATCTTCCAGGAGGTGGCCGGATCCACATATCGTCAACGCACCCGAGAATAGTTCCTCACCTTGCTTCTGGACTGGTTCGTACCTGGTATGCTGAGATCTAGGGCTGTGAGTGTCTATTTCTCCGAAATACAGGTACGCCAATTCATCCTGGCCATCCATTCATGCCTGTCTGACTTATTGAGCATAGTCAGACACATGACGACCGTGGAAATGAAGAAGTCAATGCTCGAGTGTCCTGCAAATGATGTTTCGGGTCCCGGAGTTCGCACTCGCGGTGGCCCCCATTCCAGACAGAGTCGATGCGCGTTACTACTATCCTCACGCAATGGTGAGCCCTAAGCATTGTTATTCCACACATCAGACGTTCCCGGCATCCGGGCCACAAGCACACCGTCATTAGGATCGCCGCTTTGTGTCCGGGTGGGACGCTGTGCGAACCGCTTGACATGCTCCTTGTGAATCGTCTTGCCCTCAAATTGCAGGCATATATTGAACACTCCTTTCCCGCCACGGCGCGCACGTCGGTCGTCACGCAAATCCCTAATTGCCCACTAACTTGAACACTCCTGGCTCGATCGCTTACCCTCGCCGGTGACGATGGCCACCTTCGATGACGCGCTCGACGGCAGTCTGGGCTGCATTTTCCTTGTCGGGTTCTTCTCCCTGATGTGCGTAAGCCGGTTGCTAATTTTCGCTGTGTGTACATGACAACACTGATTGCACTGTGCAGGCTGTACGGCTGCACCTGCGGCCAGGTGATGCACTATCTGACCCACTACTTTTCTTCTGAGACGGGCGACCACACATACATTAAGACTACTGTACGCCCTGCTCTCTTTGTAGATAATCCGAACGCTAACATCTTCCTGCATGTCGGGCATAGGTTATTCTAATCTGGTACACACTGCCGGTCTGATCCTACTCGAAGTCTCATACTGAGTTCCTGCAGGATATTGGACACGGGGAAAACCATAGTAGACACGATCGTAGGTGTCTTGCCCCGCCACGTTCATCTTATCTCTGATGGCGCTTCAGTGTGGTTGGGACCTTTTAATCTTCGACCACGGTGATGCGTTGGCCCTCGCGGAGAGGTTACCGGGGTAAGTGATTGAACTACACGCCAAGTTCGATGCCATTCACTGATTATTGATGCAGCATTGTACCTGTACGTCTCTTTGACTCGCAGTATCAACGCGCATTCCGTTACTTATTGGCATGGCAGGCTGAATTTGTAGTCTCGGTATGGGACTATGTTCTCCTTGCAACAATCGCGCCGTCTAACCTATTCACGCAGTGTACTACTATATTCATCGTCCAATGGTGACTATCATTACATAAGACTCTAGGTTCAATATCATGTCTCACAACTACGCCAGCTGCTACTTACACACGATATGGAGGTGTAAGCTGCTTTGTGGCCTGTGTTCCTACATGCCGCTGATGCACCAAAGTCCTCCAACGATCGCAGCGTAACAAGCACTGGCCACTCTTCATGTTCCTGCCGGTACCGTGACGTCACTCGATGTTGTTCCGCATTTGAGTGCTCATGAACTCTCGTGCAGCTGCTTCTCGCATTGGGGTCACTTGGTACGTCGCATAGGTGATGCTCGTGACATGTAGCTGAACAGTTGCTTATCCATAGCTGCGGGCTTGAGTACGTGCACACATCGTGAATCGTTTATGTATCTTATTCATATAATGCACCATGAAGTTGGCGCCGTCCAGATGTGAGTATCTGTTTGTGACTATGCGCTGGCAGAGTGACTAATCGCCCGCGCTCATAGCCGCGCTGCAAATAGCATTGACGATGCCTACTCGAAAGCAGAGGTCTGTTGAGTGTGCATATCGGCACTCATCGGTCAGTGACAATACTTTCCCAGATAGCGGGCGCACTGCGTCCCGGGCTGGCTGCAATCGTGGACATCTATATCACTGTATGGCTATGCTACCACTTGCAGGACGCGAAAACGGGCCACACAGAGTGCGTGTACAGACAGCCTCGGACACATTTTATCCCTCCTCTTACGGCATTGTCTGCAGGTCTGACAGCAAGATTGCTAAGCTGATAAATTATTCAATCACTCGAGGGATATGCACGTCGTGAGTGAGAAATGTGTTTAGGTCTTCGTGTCATAATCTGATAATGCAGTCGCGCTAGGGTCGCACAGGTCATGGCTTTTGCGCTCGTCAGTGTGCATGATCACACGTGTTGCACCGTGTACTCAAATTTCATGATCTAGTTCCTCGTGGATGAGAAAAATAAGACGTTGTGGTCGATGATCTTCTATATACCTGCGAGTACACGTGAGTGATTTATGCACTTCTCCGCGCGAAGTATCACTCAACGTGTGACGCAGTCTATGTAAACTCACTTCTGGCGATGTGCGTTTGATCACAATTTCCCCCTTACGCGGTCTGCTGAGAAAGCTATTAGGTGGAATGGCCGGCGGACTGCCGCTTCACCAAACAGCACGCTAGTCCCAACAAGCTCGGAGAGCCAAGGAACCTATAGTACCGACATCCCGCTCGAGAGCCGTTCGTTCGTGTCACGGACGTCGATGAAGCCACCTCCTTCCACAAGGCATGTCTTTGTTTGCTGCACTCTCGAATTTCTACGCGCCGACCACCTTCTATCACAGCGGCAGAACACCTAGGCCCTCGTGTCTGTCAACTCTAGCTGGAACATGCTTCATGGAGGCCTAAGACAATTGTCGGTGATGGTGACCTTTGGTTTATCACAAGGCGTGAACTCTATCCCTCAGCTTGCAAGTAGTGCTTGAACGTGCATGTTCAATGGACCTTCAATGTATCCAGTGATCGGTTTTTACCGGCTCACTGATTGAGTCACACCTTGCTCAGATGATCCTGTGCGCGCTCCACATTCTCTATAGGGACATGGAGTTCAAGCGCATGATCCCGCTCCTACGCGGCACGCAAAACCTGGGCCATCAGTGTTGCTGCCAAGGTTCGCAGCCGTCCTGCACGGCGAGTCCCTTCATCACTAATTCCCGTCCCTCCCCGGGCCCCCATTCATATGTAGTGTTTCATACACAGAGGGAAGAATATCTAATGAAGCACCGACGAGACCGACCCTTCGCACGTGCATTGTTAAGGGAAGCCCATCTAACGGAGACACTGTGTCAGTGTTTTCGGAGGATTTCATGACGGATTGCAGTCTCTTCCTAAGGCGAATGAAACTCGGAAGGTGTCCACAGC
This sequence comes from Fomitopsis schrenkii, assembly GCA_000344655.2. NCBI lineage: Eukaryota > Fungi > Basidiomycota > Agaricomycetes > Polyporales > Fomitopsidaceae > Fomitopsis > Fomitopsis schrenkii. The sequence continues at coordinate 54,559 of KE504249.1, read as the reverse complement.
CGAGTCTTGCAGCAACGCAGTCTGGCCCATCAGAGAAAATGCGGTGTCCGGGTTTGGATGCCCGGTCCATCTCACTTGAGGCGGTGGCTTCATTGTTCGGTGCAATCGAGATAGGGTAGGGGAGTGGGAAGAGGATGGCCTGAATCATTTCATTGTCTTCCGGCCGGAGGTTAACGTTGTAGGCCGCAATGATCTCATGCATGGGACTGCCGTGGTGGCATTGGACTCAGACGTATGTCATCGTGATGTCTTGCTCATGGTTCCATTCATCCAGCTCCTTGCCAGTGGTCATCGGCAGCATGCCATAACAGTTGTATAACTATAAAGCATGCTACCACTGAATCTCGATGGGCAGCTATTACGGATCCCAAGGCCCCCACTCTTCTGATATTCAGGCTGGTGAAGTTCTGCCCTTGTTGATCATGATTAGCTCCCTCAAGGTCGATTCCAACGGGACCCTTGGTTGTCTCTTCCTTGTGGGACTGTTCTCTGTGATGTGGGTTCGTACTGGCTACATGGCTCTAGCTGACTTGACGGGTGAGAATAGGTTATACGGATTCACCTGCGGACAGGTCATGTATTACCTGACCCATTACTACATGCCTGGCGACCACGCATATGTGACGAGTCTCGTACGCCATGACTACTACACCATCCTCCATGAACAGTGACATACCTTTGCACGTACTGCAGGTTTTACTCCTCTGGTTGGTTCATCAAACTCAGACCAGTACAATGGTAATGTAGTACTGACATTCATTCTCCATAGGATTTTGGACACGGGAAAGACTATGGTAGACATAGCTGTAAGCCTTCAGTAACATTCAGTTTCAAATTTTCATGCGACTTTCTTTTATCCTGTGCTAGTGCGGCTGGGATCTCATCATCCTCAAACACGGTGATGCCTTCATTATTCTGGACAAGATACCAGCGTGAGCATTTGTGCTTCAAACAATGCCCGCTCTCTTTGACTTCGAGGTATTCAGAATCTTACCGGTAAGTTTACTTGGGCAATTAGATGTCTTTTATTGACTGGTGATAAGGGCGAGTTTGTGACATCAGTGAGTCTGAGTCACTGACGTCCACACTGTGTCCAATGACTATTGCACCATCTAATATTTCTCTCAGTGTTCCATTATGTTTATCGTGCAATGGTAATATTGACTGTCTCAATGGTGTGTTGACCGTGCTTGCTGATTGGATACTAGCTGCTATTTGCACACCATATGGAAATGTAAGGGTGCACTGTGTGACGAGCAGGCTATCTTACGCAGTGTAGCGGGACGCTGTCTTACCTGGTTGGGTTGCTGTGAGGCTTGATGCACACAAAGTTGCTTGTAGGCGACTTGGGATTGAGCTACGCTACATGGGTCCTTATATACATGTAGGAGACCGTATGACTAAGCTACTGTATAGTACCAATCCCGATGCATGTGATTCTATCTAAAATGCATGTGATACTCCTGTTACCCGGAGTGCCGGTGTGTGAACTCGGCTGCCTTATTAGGCGCTCTCTATTGTTCAACACTGTGACTGTACCCACTGGCACTCTGTACCACCAGACGAACTTCATGTTTGCTTCGCAGTCCTCAAGCAATCACATCAATACCGCCACCTATCATTCTTCATGATCGCATCGGTACGTTGCGTGACGCCATCCACTCACAGGGATCAGCATTGGCTGATAAACTGCAGCAGTTGTTCCTGGCTTCAGGCTCGTATGGTATGTCACATCCACTATGACTCAACACCAAACCCAACTCCCTTTTCAGCTGCAGGATTAGGCAGGTATCGTCCTTCGTGCTCGCCAGTGCTTCTTCGCCTGACCCACATTGTATAGTGAATACCATTCAAGTGTACGCCGACCAATATTTTCCCCACGTGTCAATCACATATTCAAGTTGTCCACGTAGTCAACTAGCGGACAACGTCTTCGATGCATTTGAGAAAACCAAGGTATGCTCGAAACATCCCTCATCTGAAGTTTGTCTCATGAGTCACGGTCCCAAAGCTATCGGGAGCTATTCGCCCCGCGTGCGCAGCAATCGTTGATATCTACATCACTACATGGTTGTGCTACCACCTACATGACTCTAAGACAGGTCACACACAGTGCGTTGTCCTAATGCACGACATGCATCATGCGAGATGGTGATTGTTGATGGACATCACTATAGGTCCGACAGCATGGTCACGAAACTGGTCAACTACGCACTCACGCAGCACTGGCAATATCTAAGCAATATCTGTGTTAAGCATAACACAAATCTTGTGTACTATCCTTGTCAGTACCTTCATTGGGTTTTGATCGAGTGCAAGACTCTTGATCCATGGCATTCAGTTTCTAGTAGACTACCCGCGGAAGACGTTGTGGTTCATGCTCTTCTACATTCCAGCAGGTCCACGTGAGTTCTATTGCTATGCTGCACGGTTTCTTCACTAACGAACAAATCACATGTCTTCAGTCTACGTCAATTCCTTGCTTGCTATGTCCGTCATTTCGTCACACAGACCGTGCACAAGGCTCACAGGTACTGAGACAGGTGGAACGCTCGGCATTATATTGTGTGGTCCAGTGCACCTCTCACCAATCCAAGTGGGATCAGTACGTGGAGGACGAACATAGATACAGCTCTAGAACACCAGGGAGACTAACTTTGAGCGGAGCCACCTGCTACGCTATACCAGCGACAGATGGTCTCTCGATCCCAGGCAGGCTAGGAAGACGGTCGTAATGCATTGTTATCTAAGCACATCGAGCGCCCTATTCATCGTATAAGCTCTATCAGGCCTTGACAATCAGTCATGTCATCACGCAGGTGCACCAAACGGTTCGTTAGAAGCCTTCATCTCATTACAATCAAGTGATTGCAGCAGATGAAGCGAGAGGTCCGGAGGGCAAGAGACGTGAGTGATGCTGGGACAGCCACACTCAGAAGTAGTCCCACCATGCTGTCCAAAGCCAAACTCGACCATTGGCGGGTCAGTCAGGGGCAACACACTGAAGAAAGGCAGGAGATAGGCGGCAAGCGAGGATCCCATAGTGCGCGACACATTCAAGAGCCTGTCGGGCGATGAGGAAGTCCAGCTAGAGCGCAAGGACGCGGAAGACCGAGACACAAGCTGAGGATACAGGCGTACATCGGAGAGGGCATGCGCCGAGATGGTGGCGGAAAGCCCGAATACCGGGCCTATTCGGCATCTTGGAAGAGCACTGATGCACAGGGAGGGGGCGAATCTTCTGTGAGCAGTTGACCACAAACTCGGGGTGGAGCAGCAGGACGGCTGGACCCTACGTAGATGGTGTGTTGATCTTCGTGATCTGCGTCGTCAGTGTTGTTGAACATGGCGTGTCTCGCAGTGGTCGCACAGAAACGGAGCCCGACGAGCGGGAGTCTTGGGGATCGACAGACGCGATTGCTACGGAGTCCCGAAGCCGTGACATTGTGCTTCGCCCGTTGGTTCCATCAGGTGGAGTATGAGTACTAGGAGTGCCTAGACCGTGACTCGCGGCACCCTCGTCTGGCCGGAGGAATTATGCAGTAGCTGTAATACTGTATGCCCTAAAATCTGCGGTCAAAGCGCTGCAAGATATGTTGCTACCTGCTCCGGACACGCACCGCTATCACGACACACTGCATCGCCGCCTCATGATCATCTGGCTTGCCCTCCCTGACGTTCTATGGCAACGTGCGTGTTCTCATCGAGTGTGGCCTCCGGAGTCTTGGTCTTGCGAGCACCAAGGAGGTCGGGTACGAGACGGCGGCGGATGGGATGGTCCCTCCTGCTCTCCATTTACTCGAGAGCATCCGTCCGTGGATGTTCGTGCCTAATGACCTTGTGCGAGTAGAGTAGCAATATCACAAGCAGGAGAAATGAGACCACGATCACGAGAAGCATATTCCAGCGAGTCGAGGGTGAGGGCGAAGGAAAGCCAGAAGCTGAGAGTGGTGATACACTTCCGGGGCCGTGTGGAGAGGGCCATGGGCGCCGCGTGAAGGAGTGGTCAGACGGACAAGTTCTCGATTCTCGAGTTAGCCATGGCAATTATGGCGGCTCCCGGGCCGGCAAACTTGCCTTGCCGGTGTCTCGACGAAAGTACAGCCGCACTGCCAGTGCCATATGAGGGGAGGCGCTATGTTATTGTCTTCATGGCAACTGCGCTATCTGTCCAATACTGATGAATAGGAAGGTGGCCACAGCGGAGCCAAACGGTGCGGCATTGATCCCATAGTAGTACTAACCGACTTGGACCTACGTCTACTAGACATCCGAGTCCGAGTCGTGTGTCTCGGTTCGCCACTAATCCTCAGAGGCTTTCAACCATCTAGAAAATCACTTAGAGCTAGCGATCCCAACTATCCTTGTCTTCAGAATCCGTGGAGCCGTGTTCATCCGAATCCGAGTCACCGCTGGTGTGTCGTGGTGTGAACATACCTCTCCTACTAATGCTTCCATTAAGTTCGTATCGCCCCAATGGACCTATGCAACACACAGCAACATATAAAAGAATGCATAGCTCGACAAATTCTGTTAGCTACCGTGTGGATACCGAGGCCCACAATTTCCAGAAGCTGGTAGACTCTCACCCACGTTCGGCTTACCCATGTCCGAGCCCACTGGCATCGGCAAAGTCCTCGAGGCCGCGCTCGACGGCACCCTTGGTTGTCTCTTTCTTGTGGGATTATTCTCTGTGATGTGAGTGCCATCGCATCGCTAAGTAATACTCACTGGCAGGCTAGCTGACTCGGCTGAGTAACATAGGTTTTACGGATTCACTTGTGGACAGGTCATGTATTACTTGACTCATTACTACTATGCGCCACGTGAACCTAGGTATATTGCAACCCTTGTACGTCGTGATTGCTACACCCTTCAGGCTCCGTGAACGGTGACATACTCATTGATATACTGCAGGTTATACTTCTCTGGTGAACAAGTTATAAACGTGATTGAATACATATACTGACACTTGTGTTCTTCGACTCAGGATTTTGGACACGGGAAAGACTATAGTAGACATAGCTGTAAGTTTTCTGTCGCGCCGCGCGCAATGCTTATACATCTTCTGTCAGTGCGGCTGGGGTCTTATTATCCTCGATCACGGTGCTCCCGTCATGCTTGTGGAAAAGCTACCAGCGTGAGCTCTTGCACGTCATATATTGGTCAATATCCCTCACTTGTGTACGCACTCAGAATTTTACCGGTGAGTCCGCATGGGCTGCCAACGACTTCAGCTAACCAGTGATCAGGGTGACTTTGTGACATCCGTAAGTCTGGCGTCCGCAAGTGTCACTGTGACCATTTGGCGACCTCATATTCTATGCAGTGTTCCACCATCTTTATCGTGCAGTGGTAAGTCGACTGGCTCAGTGGCGCGGTACATGCTAATCCCAGATTAGCTGCTACTTGCATTCCATATGGAGATGTAAGAGTGGTCCATACATACTTGATACCACTCGAGAAGCTAATGTCTGCATCCCAGTCCTAAAGCAATCAGATCATCATCAACACGTGCCATTCTTCATGGTCGCCGCAGTACGTCGCGCTACATTCACTCACACCAACGGGTGGCTGATCAACTACGACAGTTGTCCTTGGCTTGCGGATCGTATGGTATGTTTCATCACCCCTGTAAATCTCGAAAAAACTAAGTAACCTTCGTAGCTGCAGGCCTAGGCATGTATCATCCTTTCCATTCGCATAAAATGCTCTGTCTGACCAGTCCTTTGTAGTGGCTATCATTCAAGTGCACGTTGATCGTTCGTCTGTCCTACACGAGGTATATGCTGACTTTCTCTGGGTGTCCACAAAGTCAACTATCGCACAACATCTTCGACGCATTCGCAAATGCCAAAGTACGCTCATGAGCTGTCATCCTGAAGTTTGTCTCATTGGTCCCGAAGTTAGCGGGAGCTATTCGCCCCGCATCCGCAGCGATTGTCGACATCTACATTACCACATGGTTATGCTATCATCTCCACGACTCTAAGACGGGCCATAGACAGTACGTCGCCTTAGAGCCTAGCTTGCATTGTGTATGAGCCGGCGACTGACAATAGACGTCACTCTAGGTCCGATAGCATGGTCACGAAGTTGGTCAACTACGCACTCACTCGTGGAATGCTGACCTCGTGAGCGTCATTCACCTGTTCCCACTACGATAACTGAGCTATCCATGTTCAGCGTAACACAAATCTTAGGTTTTATCCTTGTCAGTGTCTACATCGAGTTATGAATGAGTGCAAGACTTATGTCGCATGATACGCAGTTTCTAGTGGACTACCCACACAACACGTTATGGTTCCTGCTCTTCTACGTTCCAGCAAGCACACGTGAGCCCTGTCGCTATACTGCACGGTCCCCGCGCTGACGAACGAGTCGCATGCCATCAGTCTACGTCAATTCTTTGTTTTCTATGTCCGTCGGTTCGTCATACGTTCCGTACACGAAGCTCACATGTATTGAGACAGGTGGAACTCTCGTCGACACGTCATGTGGTCCAACACACCTCCCACCCATCCAAGCGGGATCAGTACGTGGAGACTGAACATCGATACAGCGCTGGAGAATCAGGCAGACTAGCTTTGATCATACTCGAACACGGCCCACTGCTCGCCACCCTATAGTCGCAACAGACGATCTCTTGAGCCCAGGCAGGCTAAGAAGACGAGCGCTATTTATGCCAATCAAGCACACCATTCCTTGTTCGATCTATTTAAGCATCTGTGAAATACGAGCTGTCATTCTTTCGTTAGCTATCGGGCCTTGACAACATGTTGTGCATACTATAGCCTTGTGTCCGAAGCCAAGTTCGACCATGCACGAGCCGGTCAGGGAGAACCCGCGGAACGTCCTCAGCACTGCGCTCGGGGTTGGCGACGACTTGGCGTCGGCGCCGGAAGGCGGGAGATAGGCGGGAAGCGAGGACTCCGTAGTGTGTGATACGTCCGAGAGGCTGTCGCCCGATGAGTAAACCCAGCTGGAGCGCAAGGACGTGGCAGACCGAGATGCAAGCTCAGGATACAGGCGTGCGTCGGAGGGGGCATGCGGGGAGACGGTGGTAGAGAGCTCAAATACGGGGTTCGATGCATCGTTTTGGAAGAGCACTGACGCACAGCTGGGAGGGTGCGTATCTCTGAGCATTTTGACCACAGAATCGGGGCAGAGCAGCGCAGCGGCTGGAGCTTCTCCGGATAGTGCGTTGAATCGTCGTGATCTGCGGCCGTCGGTGTCATTGAACATGGCGTGCTTCTCGCAGCGGTCGCACAGACACCAGAGGGGAGCGCAACGGGGTTCGCTGTCCTGGATTCTGCGTAAAAACGCTGTAGGATGTGTTGCTAGCTGCTCGGCACACGCACCTCGATCACAACGTCCTGCGTCACCGCCTCAAGATCGTTTCTCCCCGACGATCTCAACGAATGTCTTCTCGCCGAGCGTGGCCTCCATAATCTTGCGGGACCATCAAAGAGGGTGGATACAAGATGGACAAGATAATCCTACCACACTGCTCTCGAGAGCATCCGTCAGTAAGCGTCCGTGCCGCCGGGCCTTGTGCGAGCAGCACCGAGTAGCAATGGATATCACAAGTAGGATAAATGAGAGCACGATGACGACAAGCAGAGCCCAGCGAGGTGAGGGTGAGAGAAAAGGAAAGCCGGAAGCGGAGAGGAGAAAGGTACATGTGGAGGGCGAGGAGGGATCCGTTGGGCGCCCCGCGGCGCGGTCTTCAGCCCGTCTGGCGACAACCTCCAACTTCCTCCACGTCCTAGTTGCTCGAAACTCACTTTACATGGCCGTCATGTACATAACAGTATGCTACTACTGGATTCCGGCCGACTTGGTGACTCATAGAGTCATACTCTCTCGGAAGCAAGTGGGCGATCTTCAGCTCGCTACGCGTTTGGTGCCGCTCGGCTACGATCAGCTCTCACCGCGCGGCAGCGACGATCCGGCTCTCAAGGCGATCCGAGCTGGGCACGACAGCAGGGTTTGGTGACTCGGCTGGCTCAGCGTCGTATATCATGGTCATCCTCCGCGACCTCCTCTCCAACGACATTGCATCGCGCGAGCTCCGAACACCACCAGTATGCACAAAACTCCGGCCCTGGTTGGTTACCTTCGCATCGTAATTCAAGGCAGACGCAAAGTTCCGCCCGCCATGTCGCAGAAGAATGATTGGATGTAGAGACTGCTCCTAAGGTGCGTACTTGACACAGAAATCGTGCTCAGTATGTATGTAATGAATCATATGCCGGATATAGTATGCACGATCATACTCGTGCCATTTGACGCTGTGGTTAGCGCGTCTGTTTTTAGCCGAAGTCCACGGCATCAGCCGGAGCACGCTGTTGAGAGTGCGCTGAGCCTCTCGTGGTCGCCGTGTTCTCCCCGTGCACCTCGCTGCAACGCGTCGTCCTTCAGCCTGCTGTCCTCTCCGCTTCCCGCCCTCGGTTTTGTTTCTTTTCCATGTTATATTCATCATTCATTCCTATCGAGCATCAGCACTACGTTCTCTTGGTATGCATCCCCTTGTCAACGATCACGAAACGCCGCTGCAGCCGGACACTCGTCCAACCATCTATGATACCGCTGTCGCTGGCCCGTCACGCGAGTCCTGGCACTCAACCACCAAGAGGCATGTACACAATCACCTCAGCGCTGAGTGGCGTTAGCTCAAAGGGCCGGACACCAGGTGGTTCGGCGTTCACCATCATCCGTGTGGCGTGTCCAGTCGTGTAGAGGTTGTCCAACCTTCTCCATGTGTCCAAAGTATTTAATCTCGACCCAGATCCCGCCACTTGAGCATTCGCAGCGTGGTGCCGAGACAATCACGATACCATCGGAGCGCGGGCGCCCTAGGTATGTCTTTGTTCTCATCGCGCTGGCGGCGCAGTCCCAGCTAAGCCGGGCTTTGCAGTCCGTCAAACCACGGTGGTGGCTCTTCGGAGTGCCAGTCCCCTGGTCCTAGTTCTATCGCGCATGTGAGTGAGGCGCCACTCATACGCTACGAGCCCACGCCAAGCCCAGCGTTCTACCGCGTTCCTGCCCTTACGCAGCACGCAGACGCAAGTGCAACAACCCCCCATCGAACCTATAATCCATTGAAACGTCGGAGGTAATGCTTACCATCGTTGCCATGCTCCTGTCCAACTGAGCACTGAGTGACTGCAGGGAACATGACGAACCGCATACTAAACGGGATTCAAGCCAGTCCGGCTCTTCTTCGTCTCTCTCAAGGTCGCCATCGCCTACAAGCGATGGCTCCCTCGTCCCTCGCTACCCTGAAGTGGTCTCCATTCATGGCGGCTGCGCCGTCCTTACGCCGTACGCCTTCACCTTTGCTACTACTCCGTGCACTCATCATGCCTCCGACTCCACAGCGACGCGACTGTCAGTAACGAGAGCCCAATGAGCACGTTCAAGACTCTTCTTCCGCCACCCAGCCGGCTGGGATCCATGGCGTCCCTCACTTCATTTGCTATAGACTCGACCCGCGCTCGGAGTGTCGTCAATGATCTGGCCACTCTGCATAGCGCGCACGCGGAAGAACCCGCGGCGTCGTCAGCGCCCGTACCTTGGGCGTCCACGTCTCGTTTCTCCCTGTCACCCCTCCCAGAGAAGGCCCCCAGGCTAGTTCCCGCATCGTTCTCTCCAGCATCTTCCTCTTCATCATCGCCCTCTCCTCCGGCGTCTCCGTGCTCGTCTCCGATAGTGCGACACTCCCCGTCGCCCCTCTTCCAGTATCGATGGCCCCCTCCGGCGTTACCAGAACCATCCGTCCCGGCGGTCTTCCAAGACCCGATCGTCCCTCCCCCGCATGAGCCAGCAGCGCAGCCGCACTTGAGGCCTGTCGCTTCTGCGTTCCCGTTGTTATACGTGATCACCACGTCCGACCAGGTGCAGGCCTCGTCGACTGGAGCTCAGCTCTCGTCATACTTCTACCATGGCGGCGTCCCGTCGTTTCAAGCTCCTCCGGAGGCTTATAGAAGACATATTCCAACTAAACGCAGTCCCGAGCCCGTTCATCATGAAGACCGGCCCGCGAAGAAGCCTCGACGTTCTCGTTCCCATGGGCCTTCGTCTGACAACCTCCCCCTGACCAAGGCCGTCGCTACACAGGCTACAACGTCGGAACAAGGTAGTGACGCGCCTCGTAACGTTCAACTCTCTGAAGGGCCTATCGTGCAACCTGCTCGTGTGCCGGACGACACGCGCAGCGTGAAGATGCAGTGCCGCTGGCCAGGCTGCACGTTCTCTGATGATCCGGGAAAGCTCTGGTCCCACATCAAAGATGCGCATGGAGAAGAGGGCACACCAACTCCGAACGACCCTGATCCTCAGCGGGGTGCTGCTATGGGATCGGCTACATCCTCCAATGAAGATGTGGCTGTGGTCCCACCGCCTCCTTTTCCGTCAGTGATCCAGGGATGGCCTTCTCAAGAGGCTATTAGTTCATATTATACGAACTTCGGGCTCTGGCCTTCGGCAACTAGGTGTGTATACGATCGTATTTAGTGGTACGGGCGTTGCTCACGTCTTTCTTTCGTGAAGCCCGATCGATGCGCAGGCTTTCCACGGAATGACCTGCTTTCCGCCGTACAATCCGTTCTTCCCATACGCGTCGACGTCGGCGCAAGCGCCGCAGATCAGCATGCCCCCGCGCCCCAAGGTCTGGGCGATGGGCTTCACGGATGACACAACTCAGGACGGTTGGTTCGTGAACACGACCGAGTCTCAGGGAATGTCGCAGCAAGAGGGTCAGCCGAAGCGAAAGCACACTGTGAAGGACGTGCCCGAGGCTTCCGTACACTACAAGAAGCCCGCGCGGCCGCCGCAGATCCCCTTTGAGCAAGGCCCTCTCTTCAGACAGTGCCTCTGGATCAAGAAAGACGGGGGATTGTGTCTGCACGGCGGGACGGCGGACGAGGTCTGGGCGCACATGCGCGTCGAACACGGCATGGACAAGTTCGCGGTCAAGGAGGCCCCACGGGTCATAGAGTGCGGCTGGCCGGGGTGCCCCGAGAAAGGCACGCCCGACGACCTGATCGAGCGGTGCGAGACGAAGCACAAGGAGGAGGCGAAGGCGGCGATCAAGGCCGAGAACAAGGACCTCAAGTCGACGCCGGCGCAGTGCCGCATCTGCGGCGCGTGGGTGCGCGTCGACGGCATCGGGCGCCACGTCGACGAGCGGCACTGGAAGTCCAACAAGCGGACCCGGTTCTGCGATATCTGTGGGCGCCGCGAGCGCCATGAGAAGTTCTTCTCGCAGCACCACTTTCTCTTCTGCCTGGATGGGTTCATGCAGAACCGCCCTGAGTTCCGTACGATGCGGTAGGACTTGCCTCCGCGCTCTTCTCTCATCGATATATTTAGATGTTGTCGCCTGCTCTTCTACGTTGCTATATGATATGCTCTACAATGTGCTTCTACTATGCTGACCACATCCCTTCACATCCCTTCAGAACGAGGCTCTCCACGCGTTGTATCCATAGTCTCCGTTGATTTCTTATACACAATCTCTCGAGCAAGTTTATAGTGGACTACACACAACACATTATGGTTCATGCTCTTCTACATTCCAGCAAGCACACGTGAGCCCTGTTTCGGCCCTGCTGCTATGCCGCACTGTTTCTCCGCTGACGAATGATCCGCATGCCATGTGTGTACGTCGATTCTTTGTTTGCCATGTCTGTCGGTTCGTGCACGAGGCTCACAAGTATCGAGACAGGTGGACCTCTCGACGACATGTCATGTGGTCCAACGCACCTCCTACCCATCCAAGCGGGATCAGTATAACGTTGTAATATCAGGCAGACTAGCTTTGATCGCACTCGAACACAGCCCACCGCTAGCCAGCCTAAACCCACGATAGACGGTCTCTTGATCCCAGGCAGGCTCATAGTACGACCGCTATTTATGCTGACCGATATATATCCTTGCCGCAATATTAGCTACGGGTCGCCTGATGGCCTCTTCATCGCCACGAACGGCCTTGGACCATCACGGATTTGCGACCTCGCATCCCTACAGCTGCAGAGTCATCTGCTCCAGCTCGGTCCGTAGTGCGATTCTTGAGTGAGTAGAGGATCGTCAGTGGCGCGACAGGGCAGCAGCATACGGGTATATGGTCCGTCGTCCAATTTCCGCCCGCAGTCTTATCGCAGGTGACGGTGGACGTGCCTAGAGTGACGATTTGAACCATACTTCAGAAAGCACACCACCGTAGGGATCGCCTTCAGTTTCCAGGGCGTCCTGCGATACGACGGACCATTGCGAACATGCACGTAGCGTCCTCGAACCATGGGACGCAAGTTCTTCAATCGAAGTCACTGTAGATTTCTCCGTTAACTACGTAATGAAACTGGACTGATTAGAACATACCAAGGTAGCAGTAGTACCGTCCACCGAGCAACAACAGATGTCCAATGCATTCGTCTAAGTATGTGGAGTCGTGCGCCAGATGAACGACAAGGGGCCCAGACATACTCGGGCCATCCTCTGCTTCGCGACGCCCGACCATCCAAAGAAGGAACTCTCACAGACCACACGCATGCCTATACACACATGGAAATCCATTACAAAGGATGCTGCCGTGCTGCTCTGCGTCATAAGCTAGGTCCGTGCAAGGAAGGGTAGAATCAATCATTGAGCACCTCCGAGAAAGCGGCGGTGTAGTAAGTGTCTATGATAGCGTAGCGTAGCGTCAAACAGTGTCACCCAGAAAGAAGAGGGACGAGGGGTTGTCCATCCGAGCCAATGTCTATGCGAGGAAGATCGTACATGAGTTCGTCAGATGCGTCCGTCTACGCGAGCAAGCAGCCTCCGCCCACCGGGGGCCGTGGTGCAGTCAGTGGAGGGCTTGTCGGATGAGCGAGTAGCCGGAGAGGAGCATGACGACGAACGTCACGACGAGGCTGACGAAGGCTGGATGGGCGACGTAATCCCCTATTGCGCCGTTGACGTTGCAGCCTGCACATGTCCAACCTGTGAAACGAGAGTGTCAGTGAGAGTTGACATTTGACCGCACAAATGCAACGGTGGACAGGCGGTGCGATTGACAACGCCTCAACGTGCGAAACCACGTAACATGTCCAAGGCAAAGGGCGGCGCGATGAGTGCAAGGAGAACATCGCGAGGGTTCAGAGATGGTGGCCCTGCTATGAGCCCCCCCCCCCTAGAACACTGTGGAGGCTCCAAGCAGCGAGCCTCATGCCTCAAGGTAGCGTGTGAGAAAGGGCGGTACTTTTGCCTCGCGGTGCGCGGCCCATCCGGCAAAGGGTACCACACGAACGGCGCTGCCGGGGGCGAGCCAACAAGCCCCACGACGTCCTCAAAGCCATCCGCGGTCTATAGAAATGGTACTCACTTGATAGCGGAGTGTACGACGCTGGCGAGTACAGCGCAAACCTGAGATTGTCGTTGGGCATGAGCTGCCCCGCAGACGCAACGGCGTCCTTCCCCTGGTCTCCCCAAATCTCTAGGGTATACGAGTTAACCGCAAGGGGATGTGCGGGGTTCGCCTGGTTGTACGCCCACAGGTCCCACACGACCTCTGTCGCAGTGCCGGGGAGAACGCCGTCGGTCGGGCCAACGGGGTACGTGTTGCCGTTCTCGCACACGGCGGAGACGGTGAGCGACGCTGGGGTGATGTAGAGCGAGGTGAAGTTCCAGCCAAAGGTGACGTTCTGCGAGGGCGCGATCTTGTAGTACGACGTCGCGGTCTGCGGCGGCTGTGTGATGGTGAGGCCGCCTGCGGGTGCCGTTGCGGGCACGTCGATGGATGTCGTGCTTGAGCCTCCCGAATCTGTGTTCGAACCCGAGGCTTGCGAGTTTTGAGACATGGCGGACGCGAGCTGCAGCTGCGACGAGGAGGGAGGAGGAGGAGGAGGAGGAGGAGGAGGAGAGGAAGGCGCAAGGAGTGGTATTGGGCCGGGATGAGGGCAGCGAGCAAAACGCGGTGGAAGAGGCCCGTGGCGACGCCGACTCTCATGGAAGCGTGACATTCCTATGGCACATGTCACACTGTAACACATCTGGTCCGGTAGGACCAGGAATAGCACCATCGCCTCGCATTTGCTGCACAACCCTCAGTCGCAACTATTTCTTGTCGCAATGTGCCATGAATCGCGGGGTAGGGACATGTGTTTCCTTTGTTGAATGTCACGCCACAATTTTGATACTGTACATGGGTGAACTCGGTGCAAACACGATACAAAGCTGGCTAACTGTGCTACGGCGGGGGATCGTGGGTCCGTTACCGCCCTTGCGGACTCGGATATGAAGACCTGAGATATGAGCCTCTACACAAGAGATACGCTCACGTACGTTCAGGGCAAGTCTTGCTGTTCTTCCAGTCCTGTGTTCACGTTGAATTGCCACGTACTGAGGCTGCCCGCATTTGTGGGGTGTGTGCTGGATGTCATTACGTGACGCCGCGCATTCCACCTGCCGCGAGAAATATGAGTCTCCGTGCAAGGATCAGAACGAGGACATACATGGCGAATAGTGAATTGACGTAGACTGAACGCGTGACGAGACAATCAGCGGGACATCCACTCACGGACGAATAAGACGCACGTGTACTCGCAGGTATGTACAAGATCAAGAACCATAGCGTCTTACGACGATAGTCGACTAGGAACTGATAGAATCCGCGTCAGCACACAATGGCCGGTTAGAGGCGGCTCTACTGACGAGGACGAAAGCAGCGACCTGTGAAGCACTAAAAGAGGTCACCATTAACACACTAACCTGCTATGAGAGTATGAGGAACACTCACGACGTCACTATCCCGCGAGTGATCGCATAGTTCACTAATTTCGTCACCATGCTGTCGGATCTGTATTGTGCCCACCACATCAGAGTTTGGATCCCGTCAAGGAAAGTACACCGGAGCACGTACTCTGCATGCCCCGTCTTCGAATCATGTAGATGGTAGCATAGCCATGCGGTGATGTATATGTCAACGACTGCAGCGGACACCGGACGAATCGTTCCTGCAAGCTGGTGGAGCCATGAGCCAGACTCAAGTATGGAGGTACGTAAGCGCACCTTTGCATTCGAGATACCTCCGAAGATGTTGTCTGCGTATTGGCTTTGTTAAGAGGGATGGTGAGACATTAGCTATCACGAAAGCACATTACGCACACTTGGACAGTGCCAACTACGTGGGGTGAGTCAGACGAAGGTGGACCACTAACGAGTGGCAAGAGGAACGTACCTAGAGCGGCGGCTAGAGACACCAGAATTATCAGATCCGCGATGACCGGCACACCTCTGTTCCACGTACCGAAAGATCCAGACACAAGAACAAACTATCGCAGTAGATCAGTCATGGGCCTGACGGGATACCCCTGAATAAACGTACAGCCGGCACCATGAATAACGGCCAAAGCTTTCTTCGGTCAGATAACTTGAGAACTGCAACGAGGACAATCCAGCTTCAACAGAAGCGGTGAGATTATGCCGCGAGTTCTCTCACACATCCAAATGGTATGCAGATAGCAGCTTGTACGGCAAAGCCCGTTAGTACAGAGGAAGGTGCAGTTTCATGGCGCTCACCAATGCACAACATAGATTGTTAATGACTGATGGTAAGGCTGAGACTGAGGAATAAGTTGAGATAAGGAGAATAACACGCACAGATGCTATGAAGTCGCCCTTCAAGAAGTGCAATCAGCTCAAGTCGACAACCAGACCACATGCGAGGGCGCACCGGCAACATCCTGCATTGTCCCAGTCAGACGTCGTTTGAATACGATCACATGCGCAGCATGCTTACGCTGGTATCTTGTCTAGGAGACTGAAAATGTCACCATGGTCCAGGATGATCAGATCCCAGCCGCACTGGAATTGACTCATGAAGTCTCCGACACGAGCATCATTATCAATCACTCACCGCAATATCAATCATTGTCTTTCCCGTGTCACAAAGCCTTTGGGAGGTATAAAAAATGACGAAAGTCAGAGTTAGATTCGTCGAGGTACGTACCAGAGGACGACGACCTGCGCTACAATGGTAAGTACGAGGTCCTCATGAAAGAGAAGAACGCACCAAGATAGTGATGTAGGTATGGTCTCCCGGTAGATAGTGGGTGAGGTAGTATAGGATCTGACCGCATGTAATGCCATATAACCTAGTTATCACTTTTAGATCAGCCCCCTTGGAAGCCCACTGCGTCGCTGAAAGACTCACATAACCGAGAACAGGCCAACCAGGAAAAGACATCCCAGCGTGTTGTTGAACTCGTCCTCGATACCGTTCATTTTTGTCCACGAATGTCACCAACAAAAGCTTGTTTAGGGATTGGGGAGGGGGGCTGAGTATCTCTGTCGGAAACTACGCGTCAGTCCTAGGGAAATCGATAGAGGAACGCACCATATATACGCATGAGAATGCGGACTCGGATCGGAGCGCCTCAGAAGCCACAGAGAGAGTGGAACTGATACGCTGCGTCCAATGTCGCACCAGGACACATAGCGTACTACTGACGAGGATATAAGCCCCACCCTTCGCGGCCGAGTGAAGGGAGAACAGTGGTTGGGTTTCTTCCATCGGGGCAGTGGGTTGAGCCAGAGATATATCGCCGAACACCTGACAGTATTACACGCAGGATAGCGAGCTTCCAAGCACTCCCGGACGAAGTACCGATCCTCGCGGCCCAGGCCACGAATGGCCTGAGAGCTCGTGCCGTAGGGGTTTGAGAAGTGTTCCACACAAATCCCACATGTAGGAGATCCTCCTGGCTCACGCCAGACAAGGTTTAACAACGTACCAGAACCCAGGCAGCTGTCAGTGGTTGGATCAACCACCATCGTCTGTTCTGTGGTGCCGTTGTCGTTGGACGGCACCGCACGCTGGCATTGCTGTGGCGCGCATACAAGCGAGAAAGGGGGTCATTTCCGTTGATGGATCAGGTATTGGTATGGAGGAAGAGGAGGCATTTAGTCATGCACACGGAGTTGCGTGCTACGCGCACTGCCAGTGCACCTGGATCCTCGGTATAGATGGGTGTGGATTCAATGTCAACGACGCTGGCCAGAGGCAACGAGCGGGCAACGGTGGCCCGAGATCACAGTGACCACGGATCGATTCAGTTCGGCTGGCAAGCGCTCAGGCCCTCTCATTCGATCTTTTCATTCATGATCAACTCTTTCTCTTCCCTGCCATGGCCACAAAATCATGTCCCTCTCGTGTGGCGAGGTTAAAGCATCGTTTATGTTGATTTTACCTTCGTTGCACTCCTGCTCTTTGAGGATGGCACTCAGGTCAGAGACGGTGTTACCAGAAACGACCCCATTCAACTGGAAGCGAGGAGTCTTGCCCTGTCTTCAAGGGCGCTGAACCATACATATACATCGTGCCGCAGTCATTTCTATCACTGCTGTATTTCATGCACAGATGCCGGGTTATGATGCGACTCGTATTCATACTACACACAATTCAAAATGCTAGCAAGACGGTATAGAGCAAGGGTACGGGAGTCATAAAGACCAAGAAGGCTACGTATCGGGTTGTATGTATAATACATTCAGAGTATCGGCTCGAGTTGCACAGATATTTTGCAAGGCTGCGAACAATATCAACATGGCTCTGGAGGCAACTCAAGCTGGCTAGCAACTCTCCAGGTGCCCAGCATACTCGGACTTGACACCGGTCCTTCGTTCATCTTGAGGTGATTTCGAGCATTCCACCTGTTGCACGTGTCATTGAGATAGCTCAGATGAGAAGATCAAAAGAGTATAACACGTACATAGCGAGCAATGAGTTGACGTAGACTGTCGTAGACCATGAACAACCGATACTCTCAAGCAAATAAGTTAGGGCTCACCCGTACTCGCAGGAATGTAGAAGAGCATGAACCAGAGTGTGTTGTTACGATAGTCGATAACAAACTACAAAGATCCCGCTGAGCTAGTCTTGTCCATGAGATAGGTATAGTGCACTCACGAGAACTAGGCCTACAATCTGCACGACACTTTCGTTTCGTAGGATTGTGATCAGCCCTCGGTATGGAAAGTTGTATGCATACCGACTCACGAAGTCACGATCCCACGCGTGATCGAGTAATTGATCAATTTCGTGACGATGTAGTCCGTCCGCGACCTGAGAACACAACCAATCTGCGTGAACTCGATGACCCTGTCGTTGAAGGCAGACGCACTGTACAATCCCTGTCTTGGAATCTTGCAGATGATAGCAGAGCCAGACGGTGATATAAATGTCGAATACTGCGGCGCACGCAGGGCGGATCGTCCCGCATATCTGGGAACACGGCGCAGGCAGAATCAATCGTATGTGGAAGCTGCGCCCGGATCTGTACGCACGTGGGAGCTCGGAAGCGTCTCAAAGATGTTCTGCGCCGTTTGGCTTTATGGATGTGCAATGTAGATTTTCAACAGGGAGGTCACGAACACTTTCCAGCAGACACGCATGACTTACACTTGGATGGTGGCGACTGGTCAAGGCGGTGTTCAGTTCAGGGTTGCGCTGGGGTTAAGAACAAAGTCGATCACGTACTTATGCCCGTTACTGTGAAATGCGATGAGCCCTCCACTCGCGAAATACACTGATGCGACCTACCAAAAGTCGCAGTTGCCATGACAAACTGTGAAGCAGGTTGAGCGTACGGATTATCTGGATGACGAGTGAGTTGGGCCTCACCGGTATGAGCATGAACAATAGCCAATTCTGGTTTCGCCTTGACTGCTTGACGACTGGTCAAAATCAGTGTCTCGTGCACAGTGCTATCCATATGAAGACCCTCACATTTCCATATGGTATGCAGGTAGCAGCTAGTGGGTCCGTAGAGCTCCTTGTGAGTATCAACACATACACTTGACCCTGGAACACACCATTGAACGATGTAAACAGTGCAACACTGCGATGTGGTGTCAGGTTTCACCGAGGCGGATCAAGAGAGGAATACTCTTACAGATGCTCCAAATTCGGCCTATATATTCGTCGACAGTAAGTGCGGGCATGTACATCATGAGCTTAGTTTGCTGCTTACCGGCACGATTCTATACCCACATTATGTGTCAGCAAAGGGAGATTATTACGACTGTGACCTCACGATGGTACCCTGCCCAGGAGGGGCAAGGGATTTCCGTGATGAAGGACAATGACTTCCCAGCCACACTAACACAATGAGTGTGTTCAGCCAGTGACACCCAGAACATACTAGCGACTCACCACAAGATCCACAGCAGTCTTCCCGGTATCTAGAATCCTGCACACTGTATGAGCAGCAATTCTGGGACGTACTACCCAAGGTACCGACCAAAGCAGAGCAACCTTCGGAGCATAATACCATCAGTTAAACCCACAGAGCTTCAGATACATGCAGCACACCATGATGGAGACATGTTTGTTAAGCTCCTCCTTAACATAGTAGTTCCTGATGTAATACATGACCTGGCCGCATGTGCAGCCATAGAATCTGTGGTGCTCTTCGTCAGTGCGTGCGGAGCATCCCTCAACACATGTACTCACACCACAGAGAAGGTACCCACGAGGGACAGACAACCCAGTGTGTCGTTCAAGACATGCTCGATGGTGCTCATCCTTCGTTACAAGCTGCGGCCCTCATTTGAAGCCATGCAGGGCTTATAACCCTTCCGCACTGGCAGTCACTGCCAAAGAAGAACGGAAGCGCAGGGCCAACGAGACCGCAGATCGACCATGAGTGGTCAGAGCCTAACAAACATGGAAACAACTCGCCGAGGAGATATGGCCACCGGAGGTATGCAGTATTCTTCTAAAGGCTTCGTCTTCGCTGAATTCGGGAAAGACCACCCGTTTGAGTTTGGGTCATCACGTACAGCTGCCTCGGAAGCCATGCACAGCCGTGCAGTCCCGCCATGCACCAGCAGACCGGACGGCGGGCGTTGCCGGACATGGGTCGCCACATACGTACCGTACGAGCAGTTGTGATCGAGTTCTTGATGATAGCACCTCCGAGTGGCGGGCTCAATCTGCCGGCTGGCCGCACTGCATCATCCTGTCGCAGGGAAAAGATACAGAGTGTCTACTGTGCTCAACGCATCAATGCGGCAGCGCGATATCGAGGACAATAGGACTGCTCACCGGGGGTGTTACCTCTTGAGTGCGGCTCCGCAGAGCCGTCTGTGGCGCTGCTACGAGTGAGACAATGAGTGACAAACCAAGAGGTGCAATGGAAGGAGATTGAGAAGCTCATCGACCCGCCCGTGTTCTCAAAGGGCGCTCGCCTGCCGGTTCGATTAGGGATAGCACTCTAACCATAGCTAGCTCTGAGAACCACCGTCTGGAAAGTCCTGATTCCGATACACTCCACGGACGCGTGCTATGGACGTGTTCATGGTTCACAGAACAGTGGATCCATCAACACCGGTGGATGCATGGCAGAAGCGCATCCATGTCCGAATGCATGGCATCGTAATCACGGCCGCCGTATAGTATCCGGTTATGACCGAGCAACCTGAACCATGCGCTGACGATGCCGACACTGGGGCTATCGGGCCCTCCGGCGAGCAGGCACGTCGCAACGTACCCTGTGCGGCGCTTGGGCGCAAGCTCGCCGGTAGTTTACTGCAAGTCGTGCATAAATAATGTGATGTATGCGAGGTAAAGACCACGCACTCACTTGCAATATACAGGTTCCACCTTCCAAATTTCGGCTTCGCACTGAAAGTCAGGGCGTCGGGTTGTAGATTTCATATATGTTGCCTTCCGCCGCAGTGAGAGGACACTCATGTCGCCACCGGTATGGTCTCCCCGTACATAGTGGGTGAGGTAGTGAAGGATCTGACCACATGTAACTCCATATAACTTATTAATACCTTTCAGGTCAGCTCCCTTCGAAGCCCACTGCGTCGTCGAAAGACTCACATCCCCGGAAACAAGCGAAACAGGAAAAGACATCCAAATGCGTTGTCAAACTCGTCCTCGGTACAGTTCATCATCTTCGCCCGCGGAAATCACCAACAAAAGCTTGGTCAGGGGTTCGGGGAGCCCGTGGTGAGTACCTCTGTCGGAAACTTCGTATCAGTGCTAAGAAACCCAATAGAGGGACGCACCATATATGTGCATGGGAATGCGGACGATCTGAGAGCGCCTCGAAGCCACAGAGCGAGTGGAATGGGTACGCTGCGTCCAATGTCGCACCAGGACACAGCTTACTAGTGACGATGATGTACCGTACATAAGCCCCGCCCTTCGCCGAGTGAAGGGAGAACAGTGGTTGAATTTCTTCTATCGGGGCAGTGGGCTGAGCCTGAGATGCGCCGCGAGCTTCAGTTCAAACGCTCCCTGACGAAGTACCGAACCTCGTGGCCTAGGCCATGAATAGAGCTTGGGCTGTAGTAGGGGGGTTGATCGGAGGTGTCCACATGCAGGACATCCTCCGGACTCACGCCAGACAGGATTTGTACAACATACCAGCACCTAGGCAGCTGTCGGCCTCGTTCAGTGGTTTCGTCGTCGACGGCCGCACGGGTACCGTACTTGCTGCCACTTGCTGCGGCGCACATAGAACTGTCGAAGCAAAAAGCGAGACTGTTTCCGTTGAGAGAAGGCCGTAGACTGTGTAATTGCTGAAACATCCGATGGATGGGTTCAATGTCAACGACGCTGGCCACGGGCAATGCGCGTGCGATGCTGGAGCCTGGTCGACAGTGGCCACGGCCCACGGATCGATTCAGTTCGGCTGTCACTGCAAGCGCCCTTCCCTTTCCACGATCCGAGTCAAAGCCGACTCCTTCTCCTCCCTCTCTTCTCTGCAATGGATAGAAACAAATAGTCATACATCCCGCATAGTGATTTTCGAGCTTTTCTAATTCACTCACCATTGCGTTTCCGCTCTCTCATAAAACTCAGGAGTTGGAGGCAGCGCTACCGGGAGATACAACTCGCAGCGAGGTGGCCTCGCGCAGTACTTGGGGGTCCACGCATATATCGTGCCGCGGCCCTTCAGATGCATCGGGCAATGTTGAAGGATATCGTGTCCATCTACTCTGTAAACTTCTAACCGTACAATAGCACGAGTCCAGTGTCTGGTGCGTAACCGTTTCCCAGCGTGAGGAGTCAAAGTCCTACTGTACGAGCAATAATAGGAACACGCGCGAGCCCTCAGTGTCGTGACGCTTGTTCGCGGGCGCCACTTGCAGCCTGACGATACGACTATCGTGTACACCGGGAACCGAAAGGCACGACGGGCGCACTCGCTCCATCGAAGATGCTCCCCGGACCAAAAGACGGCGACCCTCCTAGCGACCCAAATATGTCGCCAACATAGTTCTGCGGTTCCACCCCCTTCTCGAAGGTATCATCCCAGCCGTCCAAAATGCCCTCCACGACCTTGATACCCGCCACGTACAGGTTGGTGATCGCCGCGTCGTACCCGCCATCATTATAAAACAGGTTATACGCGACGGACACGCCAGGCGGGGGCCGGTCGAAGTCGGAGCCGGTCCGCATATGGATGACACGAGAGAAGTCGGTACGGCGCGCGAGCTGGCCACGCAGGAGCGCCTCGAGCACGGCGTTGTCCTCCTGCTGCGTCGTGCAGTACATCGCGGAGCCGTTTGTGACGAGCGTCGTGAAGTTCGCGAAGGCATCCGCCAGGAGCGCGCCGCTGAACCAGTTGTCCGACGTCGCGGTGTCGCAGCCGACCACGCTCGGCGGACCGAGTGCGGGCGCGAAGGAAGGGACACCGGCGTACTGCGCCCGGTAGGCCTGGGCGGACGCGGTGTCGTTCAGTTGTGCGGTCGTCGCGAAAGCGATGGCGCGTTGGCGAAGGGCGTCGTTCAGCTCGAAGACCTCAGTGCCGTAGATGTACTGCGGGTACTGGGTGACGCTCGTCGCGCCCTGCGGGATGTAGCCAGTGGTGAAGTTCTCGGGCTTCTCCCGCGCGTCGATCTCATATTGCAGCGCCACCTGCACCGCGAACTGGGCGAAGGTTACCGATCCGACTGATGCGACCTCAGGATTGATACCGGCGTCCCCAGCGATGAGCCAGTACGTGTGACTGAGTTCGAACTCTGGTGAGAGCGTGAGCGCGAAGGTACTCAGCCCAGCGTTTATCTCGCCCTCTCCCGCGACGAGCTGACATACGGAGCCGTCCCCTGTGCAGTGAACGTCGGGATACATCTGGTATAGTCCCGGAAGCGTGATGTTTCGCTCGAGGAGGTTGAATTCGGGTATACCGAGCCAGGCATTTGCCTCGTCATCATACTGCAGCAGACATATGATGAGTCATCTCGTTGACGCAGACTACCGAAGTAAACCCACATAATCAATGATGAACACTTTTGGTGAAAGAACAGCCTCGACTGCCACTATCGTGCACAGCGTCAGTAGACGTTGCAGTGTCGAAGACGGTCTCATCGCGGGGCACCGCTGTGAACGACAGCACTGACTTGAACCCGGCCGCCAATATAAGTACACACGTAGGCGCCGAGTCCACGCCACAAATAACTCGCCACATGCCATACAATGATACATAGATGGCCGCCACCGCCTCTCAGATCTCAGAGGGCGGCATACCCTGTGCCTGAGAAAGCTCGCCGGTGAGGTCGCTCGGGCAGACAGTGCCACGGAGGTGTTCAGGCTCAGCACTCCGAGAGCGTCGAACTCTCGATTCGGATGGGATGTAACAACCAAGTCGAGTTCATCTTCATGTGTACCGCGGTATCCATGATGATCATTTGTCCTCCTTTACATCAACAGCGTTTACAAGATCGATTTGTTCACTGCGGGTGAGGTGGCATGATCCATAACACGCCTTCAGACGTCAATGCGAGAGAGCTACACGTCTTAAATTACCAATAAATATCGTGAACCCAGCCCCATGGATGAGGTCGTAGCGAGAGAGCACCGCATTCACGAAATCCGGGCCGTGGCAAGTTGATCGCTGTTATCCTTGCATTCGGGTACAAGCGCGAGCTCGGCAGTACTGACCATTGTCGTGGTACCCTCTGAGAATGTCGTGGCGCCTTTTGGTGGCGAGTGTCTCCCTTCGACATCGCAGTCATGCTGGCCTTCGGACATGGTCCGCTCAGCCTCAGGCTGGGTCACGGTATTCCAGTAGAATCGTACGCTCCTCGGGCTGCCGTCGTTCGTCCGGAAGCGCGGTAAGCTCGCAAGGGTTTCGGTTGCGTCGTCGATATACGACTTCTGGGAGTGCACGAGCAAGACAATAAGCACCGGATAGATACCCTGCATAAACCGTCAGCGAACGTGAGTAAACGATAACGCACATAGCACAATATGTACCAGGATATGGCTTGTCATGTACGTCCATATTGTGATAGCAAACACCAGTTGTGGCGTAGAACTCTCTGCTCTACTGACGTTCCCCGTGTCAGATACGACGGCCTCGATCTGTTCGGAAGACATCGTCAAAAATAGCGAACATGCAAGGGATGAAACAATACTGACGAAGAACAGTAGGTAGATGATACCGGATTCAATCAGGATGATCATGATTCGTTCAGCCATCGTCCTCTTGCTCCTCATTTGGCGAACGTGAATGGCAATAGTCTGACGATACTCCCTGAAATGCTGTGAGTAAGTGACTCTGACAAGCAGACGGAACTGAGCAAGTCCACGCACCATGTTTTATAGCAGATCAGAAGTGTTGCCACGGCAGTCGTTGCTAGTGTAGTTACGTAGGAAGTTAATTGAACGTTCTTGCAGAAAGGCGGGTTCGTGAAGTTGCCTTCGGCGGGATTCTGAACAGCTCGTGCCGCACAGAATGTGATCAACCCCGAGGTCACTACGCGATTGAGTCACCTATGAGTCACATACACTCAAGCAACCACAAACAACACACCAATGGATCCAAGGAAAGACACGCAGGGTAGAGCGAGTATCCATTTTTCTCGCCCGCCCCGCCAGAATGCGTATGTGCGCCAGATGATAATGGCATCTCCCAAGTTCGACTGAGTTATTCGCAATCAGTCCTCGCGCATAGATTCATTACCATGACGAATACTCTCACCTCGTATGCGTATAGCGCAGACTGGACAGGGTAAGGTAAGTTACTCGTCAACGCGTATCGTTCTGTGAATGACTTCTGAGATGTCGAGGTTAGGGTAAGGGTAATCTCGCGAATGGCGTTGTTAACGTCGATGATGGACGTTGCCGTATCCAGCAGGAACATGAGCACGATGATGATGAATATTGTCACGGATGCTTTGGACCTGCGCTTTCGGCTCCTGCATACGCGATGTTCAGTACTCGAGAAAGCCGGAAGGGTGAATGGCACCAAGACCACGGCGACCTACAGGAGGCTTAGTCCGGCTTTGCAGGTAAGTACCAGGTATACGGCTGTACCCCGAGATGAGTGATTTCATGTCATGTATTCCTCGAATGTGCATACTCCAAAGAACGGCCTCGACGACGAGGGCAACTAGATGCTGGATTGTGTCATTTCCTACTTTCTGAATGACCTGTACGTCAGCTTTAGACAGAGCCGCCATGAGGGCATATGGGGGTGGAGATTTACCTTCCTTCCTCGCGGAGCATCGCTACTTGACGTTGCCCACATAACTCCGACAGCACTGTGAATCATGCCGCGATGCGAACCAACAGCCTATGCCCTTATCTGATGGCTTGTGCTTTGCAGAGATGCTTCCCATGATTCAGCACGTCGATGCACGGCATACGAGGAGTTCTGGTCCACCCTTCATCAATCTTGTGAGGGTTACACTGCTACGCTCGAAGAGAAAGTCTCACAGTGTCCTAGCACGCACATTTTGGTGGGAAGAAAAGCACAGCCATGAGGGGAATGATCTTGAGGACTGCTCCGTCCTGTCATCATTGCTCATCAATCCCTAGAGAACGCTCTTGCCCTGTCACGCTATTTAAAGGCCACATTTGAATATGCAAGAGGTATATATAAACGGGTACGTATCTCTCTGGACGCTATGTCGGCCTATCTGTTTGATGGGTGATGCATTGCTTCCTCAGGGCGCTCCCAGTGAATGGCATTGATGGATGAACGATTCGGCAAGTGGCGAGGCACATCTATATTAACCTATGGTTGCATTTTGACCACCTTGCCCAGCGTATCAGCGTCCGAGCCCCCTAAAGCATCAGCCTCCTCAAATGCAGATGGAAGTCTCACAGCGGCACTGCTGAACGTGCCTGCAGACAATGTCGCTATACGCTTCGGAGGCTGAGTCCAGGGAATCGAGCTCGAGAGCGTAGGTCCGACGGTCCTTCGGGAGAGTGGGACGGCTCCCCCAATACGACTGCGAGCTTTCTGGAGGATGTTGGTAAGCGGTGTCCGTCAGCGTGGTGCCGACAGTTGTTGTTGTGTCATCAATATAAGACTTCTGTGAATGGACGGGTATGACAATCGCAACAGGGTATACGCCCTGCAATGAGAGATGTTTGAGTGAGTGCGGCGTGGAGGAAACGCGCGAGCCGTCGCTGTGCTTACCAGGATGTGAGTAGTCATGTACTCTAGTTCCGGTGTTGGACTATCTAGATCGGGTAGACGGCTACGCACAGTGTTTCAGTTGTCACGGTAGTGGCCCACACGATGAACATAGGACTTACCCCACAGGATGGCCTCGACGACGAGGGCTACAGTAGTCTGCACGGTATCATGCCTGATTTGCTGCAAAACGTGTATGTCAGCTTCAGGAAGGGACGACATGACGAAAGTGAGACACCTTTTCTTGTGGGATTTCGGTCTTGAAGAGTGGGGGTGTCATCCGCTACGCCTGACAAAGTTTAGCTTGCAGAAAAGACATGAGTCGCACGGACTTGAACACAATGCGTCCGTGCAACTTGATTTAACAGTGTCGATCATGGTTCTCTCGACCACATCATGAACGAAAATGACAGACACCGCACAGATAGCGACCACAGAACAAAGTGGTAAAGTGTTTTGGTCGATTCTAGGCATACTAATTGCGCACTCACTGGCAGAAGGAGATGTGATTCACTGTCGAGGCGTGAGTCAGGGACCCAAGCTTAAATTGAGTTCAGCCAAGCAACCAGGGAACAAAGTCTCGAGCCCACGTCCATAGTGGAGTATAAGAGTCCTTCGTACAGCGATCCTCTCACGCGGAAGACAATGTGTCCAAGGAGTCTTCCTGAGGGAGCGCCTTGTATACCGCCTTCAAGCGTGTGCCTGGTCTCAACCACGCAACGGCACACACGCCAGCTATCCCGAAGCCCAGGAGGGTCCCGAGCCCGAAGTCGCTTACACTCAAAGTTCTGCTAACCTAAATTGAGTACCACAACAGAAGGCGTGGAAGGTGGGGGGGAAGGGGAGGGGGTGACATACCGGGAACTGATGAGCACGGCCACTATCTCCGGCAGCATCCCAGATTCTGCTACGGCGTCTGGCCGGGCGAGAGCTCCTTGGCCTTTGAATATGCTCCCAGGACCAAAAGGTGGGTCTCCACCGAGCGAGCCCCATATATCCCCGATGTAGTTCTGTGGGGGAACACCCCACGCAAACGTTGCCTCCCACTCCGCAACGATACCCTGTACGACCTTGACCCCGGCGAGGCGCAGGTTGGACAAAGCATCCCCGTACCCGCCTTGCGAGTAGAACAGGTTGTCGGCCACAGATACACCCGGCGGAGGACGGTCGAAGTCAGACCCGGAGCGCATGTGGATGACACGCGCGAAGTCCACGCGACGCAGAATGTGCCCGCGTAGCAGCGCCTCGAGCACGCCGTTATCCTCCTGCTGAGTCGTGCAGTATGTAGCCGAGCCGTTGGTGACGAGGCGCGTGAAGTTCGCGAATGCGTCCCCAAGAAGCGCACCGCTAAACCAATTATCTGATGTCGCGGTGTCGCACTCGGTGACGGCCGGTGGGCGGAGGGCTGGTTCGAACTCGGGGATGCCGGTATATTGCTCCCGGTAGGCCTGCGCTGCTGCAGAGTCCACGAGAGCCACAGTACGTGCAAAGGATATCGCACGCTGTCGGAGGGCATTGTTGAGTTGGAAGACCTCGGTACCGTAGATGTACTGGGGATACTGGTCGATGGATGTACTGCCCTGAGGGATATAACCACTAGTAAAGTTTGTGGGTTTCTCGCGAGCATCGATCTCGTATTGCAGGGCCGCCTGAACGGCATACTGCGCAAAAGCGACAGAGCCGATTGTCGCAACCTTTGGGCTGATTCCACCATCGCCTGCGAGAAGGAAGTAGGTCTGCCTGAGGTCGAAGAGTTCAGAGACTAGGAGAGAGAATGTGCTGATGGCTGCGTTTATCTCGCCTTCCCCTGCGATGAGTTGACATATTGTCCCGTCCATAGTGCAATGCACCTCAGGAAATTTCATGGAGATGCCGGGAACTGTCAAGTTCTGCGCGAGGAGGTCGAACTCTGGGATGCCATGCCACGCATGCCCTTCGTCGCCGTACTAAAGGGGTGCTCATAGTGAGTATCTGACGCAGCGCAATTAGAGTCAAGGCCCAAGGGCGACTTACAAAGTCTATAATGAACACCTTGGGTATTCTGACCGCGTCAACGACTGCAACGGCGGCGACCATCCACGCATAGGCGGCATAGCAGGTCATGGCATAGAGTATTGCTCGCATCGTATGTGTCAAAGTGCTAGTAGAACAGAGGAGTTGAAACAGACCATCTCTTGACCGGACGGAAACCGCACGACGGCGGCACGGCGGCACTGACGACCGAAAGTGGGCTCTGCGATGAAGCTTATCAGCTTCGATTGTGTCCTGTGCGTCAATTCTGCACTGCATACTCTCATCCTTCCATCCGCCCCATTGCTCACCTCGTATTGAAGTCCAGACTCCTGACGAGCGATATCTGCTTCTCTCTGGGACAGGTCCGTCTCAACCACGCTCAGCACTATCTCCCGCTGCTTCGCGTTCTCCTCGCTGCCCTGGAGCGTAGTTTCCTGTGCGCTCAGTGCGTCTTCTGTGAAGGCTCTGGAGGTTGTGGTGAGCGATCGTCGGTCCGTCACAAGTGCGTGAGACCCCGTGAAATAGCGGTAAACGATACAGCATAGTGACAGTAGAAGAAAAAAAAACAACTAGAGTTACGTAAGCTACAGTGTACATCTGCCCTCCCATCCCTCGCCGCTACCTCCTCTCAATCTTCCTTGCGTCGCACGGCCTGTTCTCGACGGGCAACCTCGTCCCATTTCTTCTGCGCTTCACGGACCTTCATCCGCATCTCGTTCTCCTTCCGTAGGACCTCGTCTTCTCTTGCCCGTACCTTGACCTCCCTCTGCCGTACCCCGTCTTCCTTGCCCCGCAACTCGTGTTCTCGCTGCCTCACCGCCTGCTCGAGATCCCTCGCGGAAGTTTCTAGTTTCCGAACATCCTCCATCCTATCGCTCGCCTCCCTGTCTCGCCTCTCTGCGTCAGCCATCTTCCTCTCTGCATCGACTGCTTTGCTCTCGGAAGCGTCGATCGTGACTTCTGCCTGACATCCTCCTCACGCGCGTCTAGATGCTGAAGCTTCTCATCGAAACGGAAGTATGTGTCTAGTTTCTTGAGGTTGTCGAGCCCGTACCCCGCGGCACCCCAATCGTCACTGTGATCGTCCCAGTCGCTAGCAGACTCGTCGGAAAGTACAGGCGGGAGCATTTGGCTACGGTTGCCCGCTAGTCCGAGGTTAAACGCCTCGCGCCACCGGCCTCAGCCACATCGCGCCCTCCGACGACCTCCAGATTCCTCGATGCCTAGGTCGCTCAGTATCTACCGCACATGCTCACTGACTTAGTTTACATATTGTATGGCTCAATACTGGTCTATATGAGGTGTCTGACGGCCGATTCGAAAACTCCAGTGTCCCAATTTCCAGGATCAAAGGCCGGTCACTGTAGGCGCCCGTCCAGCTGGGCTTGCGATCTCCCCAGGATATGGTACGGGATGTACGAGTGGAATGCGGGATTGCGAGCTATAGGGATATGAGGTGGTGGTTGGTAGAAGGCATGCAAAGTAGGTTCTTCTGACTTACACAACTCATAGACTGCACCTTGTACTTCCGAGTCTCCGTACTCCGAGTGTAGCAGACGAGATGTACTCACACAACCACACTGCAATATATGTATTATGTTTTGATTCTATCAACCTACTGTGCTGTCTCGATCTACAAATACTTATCGTCTCTCGTATACAATGAAATCGCCTGTAGTCGTGTTGATGTACATAAACCAACTGAAATATATATTTCAGTCCCACAAATCAACATACAGCATACATGGGTCATTGATGGCCACGGAATTCACATCGGGTCACAACAACCATGCAACGTGTATTGAATGCTCGTTACATTCATCATTAATTCGGCCAGGCTTCGAGTAAGTAGGTGTGTCGGCTCTGCCAGCTGGCACGGGCGCTTGCGAGCTCCGGATTCAGCATCAATTGGTCGTACGTATGTGCCTCCACGGCCCTTCAGACGGCTTCAGCAGGTCGTACAGAGCTTGAGGAGTGCATAAATAAAGTTTTCCGGTCACCAGAATGGTGCTTGAGCGAGTAGGAGCCCAGTTATTCTAGAGGTCGTCGGAGGGCGCGATGTGGCTGAGGCCGGTGGCGCGAGGCGTTTAACCTCGGACTAGCGGGCAACCGTAATTTGGCTGTCCGCTCGGGTGAAGAGGTCTGGTCTCGAGCGCTGCGGACGAACGGAGTGACCCGGTGGAGTCTCGCCTGCCCTTCGAACCGTGCCACATTCGCGTCACAGGACTCGTTTGTGGAAGCCGAGCGTCGTCGTCGCCGGTGAACGATCTCGCGCCCTGGCTGACTGTGGCGCGGGCTCCTCTGGTACGTTCCTCCCTCTCGGGATATACACAGATGAGGGTACCTCAGGGTCTATCTGCACGCAGCCGGCTTGTATGCTCCCCGACCTCGATACACGCCCAGCGCTGCTCGCGAAGCCATCGTGCCGCGCTGACGGTGGTGGGATCGGTGAATCCACCGCGGCATATGCGAGCGCGCTGGATGTCGTCCCCGTCTCCCACGCTCGGCGACTAAGGCCATTCCGTGCAGGTTCAGGTACCTCCACGTCCGTAGGTACACCATGCATTGAACCGTTGCGCATTGCGGGCATACCGGACATCGGCTGGCCGCCGAGGGAACCGTTCGGCGTACGCGGTCGCCCATGTGAGTTCTGCGACCGGGCGGGTAGACGCTCTCCGTGGTCTGTACATCATGATCATGAGCACCGCGAATGGTATTCGAATACTGCCTAATTCACCTAGGCGCGTATACTTCGTACTCAACTCTCCGCGCTGGCGCCCCGCGATGCTGGGGGCGTCCGATGAGCTGCGCATGGGAGTTGTAACTAGCCACCCTGTTCGCGACAGAGCGCGTCGAGGATAACCTCCTGTTCTTCGAGCAGAGTTGCAGGTGCCGGCCCACCCTCGGCCCAATTGCTTGCTTCTCTTACGTGTGCGTGGACTGCTGGTGTGCAATGCGCCGGATGGAGGTCATGGAGCTGTTGTGGTTCTGGATGATCACAGACTTTTCGCTCTCGTCGTGCCCGCGCTCCTCCAGTTTGTTCTCCTTCTCTGCATTCGCCCCCTCCACCAAGTACATGAGGCCGTCCTGGATCTTCGTTCGGAGGGCCTTCTCGAAATCGGATTCCATTGCCTCACTTCCAGCGAGGGGAGACGAGCCTCCTTGCTCATCGATGCTCGGTAGGTGCGTAGGTATCACCAGAGTTCCATTGGCTGGTACTGGTGGAGAGCGTCGGCAGAGAGGGTGACGGGAGGTGATGGATGAAGTCAACGTGTACAGAAAGCGCAGGTGCGAGAGCAGGTAGGCGGCGTCAGCAACTAGGCTGCATACCAGAGCGACGGGGAGGGGTTGTTGATACAAGATCTGGAAGTGGGTGATCGCGCCTCAAAGCATGAAGCAGGGTTGTGGTCGCCCACTTGGTCGACCCGCGCCGCAGATCAAGGTGGTAAGTTTAGAAGTCCGAAGAGAAGCAAGGTCGCGGATCGGTGGCGAGACCTTCGAGGACGCTGTCCCCGATAGCGATGGCTGATCTTACATATGTATCGTCCAGGTCTGCATGACGCGTCGCTAGAACACTTTTCCTTCCCTCTCGGGAGAGTGCAAAGTTCTCTTAGGCCCAGGCGATTCAAAACTGTGTTCAGCATATCAGTTAGATTTCATCGAGAGATCTGCAGCTCGCGTTCGAAGACGGGCCAGCCTAGATTCCATGTAGTCGTGCGAGAACCAGAGGTTTTGCTACACAACTCCGACAGCTTGCGTTACAATCATAGGCATGCACGCACTTAATTCTATCCATGGTATACACTTGTGTCATACTAACAAAGCCCCGTCTCCTGTTCGATGCTGACATTGACCTCCCAGGTACTGAGTCCACTCTGATCCCCTTGCGTGTTACCGGATGTCTTAACATGATTACGAGCATTCCACCTGTTTGATGCATGTTGGGCTATGGGTGTACCATACACTGAGCAGTGATATACGTACATAGCGAGTAGCGAGTTGATGTAGACTATCACTCATGGTTAGCGATAGCTCGAATTTAGAGTGGTGATAGACCAACTTGTACTTGCCGGAATGTAGCAAAGCATGAACCACAGTGTGCCGTTCTGAGAATCGATTAGAAACTGCGGAACAGACAACCGATAATGAGGAGATAACCGTGATCTCGCTAGTGGCCTTCACTTACGAGAACGAAGCCTATTGTTTGCACAATTCTTGAAAGTTTTGCAATTCAGTGCCCGGAACACACAGGCATAGCTCTGACTCACGACGTGACGATTCCACGAGTGATCGCATAGTTGACTAGCTTTGTTACCATATAGTCTGACCTGCCATGTTCCCTAAGCCAAGCATATACGATCTCATGTGAAATTTACTGTGTATGCCCCGTTTTCGCATCTTGTAGATGATAGCACAGCCATATGGTAATGTAGACGTCAACCACCGCGGAACATGCCGGACGGAGTGAACCAGCTATCTGGATGATGATAAATTGTGTCTCGATACGATAGGTGATCGCCATCCTAGCGTACGTACCTCGGACTTCCGGAGGGCTTCGAAAATGTTCCCTGCAGTTTGACTACACGAAGCATGTTATGAATAGGGTAGAGCCTTTACACGTCAGATTACTCACACTTGAATGGTGGCGACTAATGTAGAATTCCATGAGTACGTATGCACTGTAATTTTTCGCGAAGACGTACTCAAACCGGTCACTGCACATCATCTCAGAGGTAGGCTTCACGGAAGATCATGCAAATGCCAGCTTACCGAATGAGCCCAATGACAAGATAAACTGAGGGTATTGGTTGGTCAGTGCGATGTTCAGAGAGAAAGCTTGCTGACTTACTGGCGGAAGCATGAATGACGGCCAGGACTTCCGTCGATCTGACTGCTTAATAACTGGAGGATGTCTCAATTAGTACTGGGGACATGCTCGAGTGAGGACTGCTTCGATGATGATATTCTCACACTTCCATATAGTATGCAGATAACAGCTGAGACGTACGGAACACCCACTGTCAGTGAGGAGATCATGGTAGGTTGTGACGCTGCCCACCATTGCACAATGAAAATGGTGCTGCACTTGGAGCGAACGTCAGCATTGGATTCGAGGCCAAAAGGCAGATAGGAGCCATACAGATGCCGCAAATTCACCCTATGCATTGGTTAGTCGAGTGCTGCATGATATCGCGCGATTAGACCACTTACGGGCAACATCCTGCAATATGCGTCGGTTAACGATTACCCAGGTACAGCAATGTCACCGTATAGATCTGCGCACGCTGGGATCTTGTCTAGTAACGAAAATGCATTGCCGTGCTTGAAGACGATGATGTCCCAACCGCACTAGGATGAGACGTCCTGATTAGCTTGTGGGAAGCGGTAATCATGCCCGACGACAAGTTGCGTACAATAAGGTCAACAATGGTCTTCGCCGTGTCCAGTGTCCTGCTAGCGACGTAGACAACGAAAGCGCCATTGCTTAGAGAAGGTCGACTTACCAGAGTAAACCAACCTGAATATATTGTAGTGACGTTGCGCAAGCCAGATCGAGCGCAGTAGTAGACTTACAAGGACTGTGATGTATGCTTGATCTCCGGGGACATAGTAGTGGGTGAGATAGTACATGACCTGGCCACAGGTGCAGCCGTACAACCTGTATAATGCTTGTCACTGAGTAATCCAAGGGCCACATGTCGTGCATACTCACATAACGGAGAAGAGTCCAACTATGTCCAGACAGCCCAGAGTGTCACTGATCAGCTCTTCCACTTCGCCCATCCTTAGCGATGACACTAGAGGGCTCAGGGAACGCTATAAGGTCCGACAAGATGCTAGGGAGAACGGTGTGCCCAAGAGCCTGCCCCAACCCGGACAAAGATCCATTTTTATGCCTATGAGGTCTCAATAGTATGAGCAGGAACAAACAAACATGGAAAGAACGAAGTTGGAGAGCATCTCACCAAGACACATAGCCGCTGAGAGAAGCCAGCTGTGTACACTACTCGTGTGATACAGCTAGTCGCGCTCTAGATTCGAGCAGATACTTATCACCGGAAGCTTGTTGTGTTGACAATCGGAAGAGCATCCTTCTATATATATTTCCTTCCTCATGTCATCAAGCATAGCCTTCGTGCGAGACTCCGCACATCCAGTAGCCCGGAGGCTCAGGCACGGCCACCGGCTAATGACTGTATTTGGGTTCGATTGCTGTTATCAATAATAGTGGTCTTGTGTCCGGATATACGGCCAACAGGCGCAAGTTCATGCATCCAAGAAATACGTCACGATTGGGCCCGCTGCCGACCAACAGACACACTGGACTGCTGAACGTGTATTTCAATTCCAGCAGGATACAGCATGTGATTCGTTGTGGAAGGTATCTGCGAATTAGTTGTCGGCTGGTAAATCTCAGTCAGCAATACAACAAGACTGATTCCATGCAGCTACTGTACCTGGTTTCAGCAGGTGTCTGATTGAACTTCAACGTCTGTCGGGAGATTGGCCCTCCAAGTGCTCAGGACGCTAGCATTGCTCTGCGGTTCGCTAGAGATCGTGATATGGTGTCGAGCATTCCACCTGTTGTATACAATACTTCAGTGACTTCCACGCAATGAGCAAAGAATCAACGTACATGGCGAGCATGGAGTTGACATAGACTATATATGAGATGATTAGTCATTGTACTGTACGCACAAAGTCGGGCCAGAGCTTACGTGTACTTGCCGGGATGTAACAGAGCAAGAACCAAAGTGTCTTGTTGTGGTAGTCAATTAGAAACTGTGGAGGAGTCAGTCGCTGAGCATTCGTTGGAGTCCGTCGTTTCCTAGCCACGAAGTACAGACTCACAAGTACAAATGCCATAACCTGCACAACACTGAAGGATCATGGGGTCAACCACTGTTCGTACCCGATACGAGGACCAGCTACACTCACGACGTCACAATGCCGCGCGTAATAGCATAGTTGACTAGCTTCGTCACCATGCTATCAGATCTGCAGAAGCTGTCATTGTACCTGTCTTACCATGATCGCAATCATCATACATACTGAGCATGTCCCGTTTTCGCGTCCTGCAGATGGTAGCATAGCCACACGGTGATATATATATCGACAGTTGCGGCGCACGCTGGGCGGAGGGTCCCAGCGATCTTGGCAAAGCGAACAATGGAGAAATATCATATGTCAAAAGACGTACAGTGTATGCACATCACATACCTTTGCTTTAGGGAATGCATCAAATATGTTTTCGGCCGTTTGGCTTGATGAGGAAAGCAAGTATCTGGTCACAATGCAGAAACATGCGAAGAAGATACAACTCACACTTGAATAGTTGCAACTGGACTCGTGGTCATCATGATAGATGTGTTCATTACGATAAAATATGGCATACCTAAGCCTGCCGCTTCATGCAACAATCAGCTCAGCTGTCAAACGACGTAACGGCGCTGAAGGCAACGCACTGAATGACCCTGATGCCAGAAGAAACTGCCAGTGATGACATTCGATCAACTTTGCACAGGGAAATGGTACGACGAGCTGAGCGGACTCACCGGCGGAAGCATTACTAGGGGCCAGTAGCGACTTCGATTTGATTGCTTGAGGACTACTCACAGGCGAGTGAGTACACATATAGTGAACACGATTCGACACCTTACATTTCCATATGGTGTGTAGGTAGCAGCTGTTGCGGTCGCAGCCGCGGTGTTAGTATAGAGCTGAACAAAGCTCAAAGCGTACCATTGAACGATATAGATGGTGCTGCACTGTCAAAAATGTGACTCGGTGTGACGTCTCTACATGACGATTTTCGGTCCTTACAGACGCCGCAAACTCGCCCTGTTGAACTGTCGGTCAATTTGCGTCCGGTATGAGAACGGGACATGGCTTACTGGTAGAATTCTCAGAAAATGGATCTATCAGCTGATCGCACAGACGGAATAGCGAGGGTTGAGACTTACGCAGGTATTCTGTCTAGAAGCGAGTATGCATCACCGTGATTGAGGAGTATGATGTCCCAACCGCACTGAGGCGCAATGGAGATCAGCCAAACACCAGTTCGCTTTCGATATGAGGGACCTACGGCCAAGTCCACCATTGTCTTTCCCGTGTCAAGAAACCTGTGTGCGATGTGAACGGCAGATCAGAGCGGAGCTAATCGTACCAACCATAGGAGGATTACCTCAAATTCCCGATGTCAGACAACATCCATGTAAGAAAAGAGAGCACAACATACAAGGATTGTGATGTATGTATGGTCACCCGGAATATAGTAGTGGGTAAGATAATACATCACCTGGCCGCATGTGAAGCCATAGAGCCTGTCGTCCGTGTCAGCACAAGCTCTAACAATGGTACGCCGAACTCACATTACAGAGAACAATCCAACAAGGCAGAGGCAGCCCAGAGTGCCGTTGAGTAACTGCTCGATGCCCGTCATGAGCGAGAAAGCTGGTCGAGAGGATGAGGAGAGGAAGAGGGAATGTGGCTGGATGAATGTAACGCCAGATCAGACGATACTAGTAGTCTGTGTACCGAACGAGAATCAGGCATACAATCAGTGAGCACCGCAGGAAGCTTTGTGTGGTCAGAGCCTAACAGGAATAGAAGCTCTGCGAATCAGCATCACCGGGATGGAGAACCGCCAGACACACGCCAGTGAACTGAAACAAATTCAGTGGAAGAGAACGGACAAATCCAAAAGCCCGTTACCGGGGGTTTCAACGTCTGACTACGCACACGCGCAAAACAGCAAACCTTTGAGCATACTCAGATCCACAGTTCGAGAGACGCGGATGTGTGCCCGGCCGCGCATAGGCTCGCACTGGTTGACCTGCAACACAGAGAAGCACTACGCATGTATGCCTCGACGTCAGCGAGGCATCGCTTTCTAGGTGATGAGAACACCTCGCATATTTTTCGAATACAAAGTCAGTACACACCGTAGGTCCGGGACACCTCAAGCTCCACAGAAGGCTGTCAGTGTCGAGTGTACCGGAGGCTCACAGCCCACACAACAGTGGCTCAGGCCTCAAGGGCATACGTATGACAGGACCATCACTCGCAGTAACGGAGGTGTGACCGCTTGGCTTCTGGCCTGGCAATATGAAACACGTTGTCAATCCCGACATCGGAAGATAAGTCGCGATTGTACTACGCATGGCAGCGCTCGAGTGCAAGCTGGCCGCTGGTCCACTGGGTCCAAGCACACCACGTTGTGGTGTATGCGAGGCGAGCACGGGATACCGACCATCACCATATTGTGATAGTTCAATCGAGAACCGGACACAGGGTCCGACTGAGGTCAATGGTCTGGTCCTTCCCTAGCTGGGAGAGTGACACACCTCTTCCTAGTACACCTTCTACTCCTCCTCCCGGGTCTCCCTGATGTCCCTATGTTGATCGTATCAAGTCCTCGCAGCCAACCTGCACCCATTCAGATGGATATATGGCAGACGTGTAGATGATCCATGGGCCTCGCTGTCAAGGACCATTGCTAATATTCTGCGTGCTGTTACTGGAAGAGCTATATGTTCAAATGGGGGCATACTAGTGAGTACACAGGTAGCAGCTTACCGTAGTGCGGGCCCTCGGACGCGACTGTCACACATCACACCCGTGACAACACGCGTTCGAATCTCACGCACCTCCCGGTAGTATTGAAGCTGAAGTACTGAAGTACTGACCTCCGAGCCTCCCGATTGCACCACTGGCATCTTCGTGACTTCGAGTGTACTCAATCCGAAATGTGAGCAGACGGTCAAGAGCGAGAATACGGGGGTTGTATGAATTGCGAAAACTGCATACTATGCAGCATGATGGCACCTGCATCCATCAGGCTAAGTGCATACACTGGCAGATTATCGGCCCTCAGCGTTGCGCAATGTTCGTCACGAAAATAGTACGACTGAACAGCACGAAAGGTCATGTGCTCGCCTTCAATGTAATATAGCAATGAATGCGGCCATGACTCGGATGCACTATATACTAGACGGCATTCTCATAACACACTGGCCGTTGTCATAACACCATTAGCTGGTTTCTGAAGGGACTTGAACTTGCGAATTGACTCTCCAGGTACTCAGCGAGATTTGAGTTGTTTGCGAATGGCCAGATATCATGACGTGATGTCGAGCATTCCACCTGCATTTTGCACGTGTTAGCTGCTCTTCCCAGATCTCTGAGAATAACCCACATAGCGAGCAATGAGTTCACATATACTGTAAGAACAACGATCAGAAATTACTAGTATGCGTCGAGCCGGCACAGGACTTACTCGTACTCGCCGGTATGTAGCAGAGCATGAACCAGAGCGTTTCGTTATGATAGTCGATCAGGAACTGCGCAGTGGGGGGTTGAGCAAACGGTGTTAGTCATCAAAAGCCAACTCTACTCGCCAGAACGAAGCCCACGACCTGTACAACGCTTTCGGGCGAATGCAAATCAGCCCGCATCCCTAATCCAGACAGACACAATCCGACTCACGAAGTTACAATCCCGCGAGTGATGGCATAGTTGACTAGTTTTGCGACCATGTAGTCCGATCTGTGTAGACCATCAGCTCGGGCGCATGCTCATGATGTAAGATCGATCCAACGGCGTACTGCGAATGCCCCGTTTTTTCGTCTTGCAGGTGATAGCATAGCCAGACAGTAATATAGATGTCAACTACTGCTGAGCATGCTGGGCGGAACGACCCGGCTATCTGCGAACACGACGAATCGCCATAAGTAATGCATGGAAGCCAGACACGCGTGCGTGCATACACGGGAGTTCGGGAGCGCGTCAAATATGCTTCCTGCTGTCTGGCTACGAAGGTCCTCGGCGTGTTAGCCAGGTCGTACATGCGCCAGATATGCACAAATTACACTTGAATGGTTGCGACTAGCGAAGGCAGTGTTTCAGAAGTGTGTTGTGAATCAGTGCAAAAACAACCACGCACTCAGGCCTGACACTACGGGAGATGGTAAGTTCTGGCCCCCTCATGATGCATCGCGCTGAATGTGACGCACCGAATGATCCAGTCGCCAAAAGGGCCTGTTGAGGAAGCTCAGTAGTAGTGCCATGTGGGCAGTTAAATGACATACTGGTGGAAGCATGTATAAAGGCCAGTAGCGGTGTCGGTTCGACTGCTTCATGACTAAGTGTCACTGTAAGCGTCACGAATGAGCCGACTCGTGGATAGCACCCTTACATTTCCATATGGTATGTAAATAACAGCTGGTCGTAACATAGAGATAGGGCACCTTGTCAGTATCGAGATGTATGCCTAGATCTGGGACCGAACCATTGAACGATATAAGTTGTGCTGCACTGCGAGGAGAGGTCAGAGCCTGTGGGGCGGTGCAAGACGATAAGGCACTCACAGATGCTGCAAATTCACCCTAAACATAGATAAGTGGGCGCACGCATAGCACGAACTGAGTGCTCTACTCACCGGTAATATCCTACAGTCATGCATTGGTAGATGTCAATCGGAACGACTAGGATATGCTCACACTGGTATCTTATCCAGAAGGGAGAAAGCATTGCCGTGCTTGGAAACGATGATATTCCAGCCGCACTAGCACTTCGTGAGTGATGCCCTACGAATATTCCGTAGGTA
The DNA here is from genome assembly GCA_000344655.2 of Fomitopsis schrenkii. Classification (NCBI taxonomy): domain Eukaryota; kingdom Fungi; phylum Basidiomycota; class Agaricomycetes; order Polyporales; family Fomitopsidaceae; genus Fomitopsis; species Fomitopsis schrenkii. Next base: position 14,509 of record KE504249.1, on the reverse strand, counting down.
TACATACCACAAGATCTACCATCGTCTTTCCTGTGTCCAAAGCCCTGCTTGCGGTATCAGCAGCGTCGTCGAGACGCGTTAGAGCCAGGTACCAACCAGAGCAAAGCAACCTACAGATAAGACGCCATTCCTGTGTTCAGCACAACTTATATCCCGAGAAGAGGGCAACCTACAAGAATTGCGATGTATGCTTGATCTCCCGGGATGTAGTAGTGCGTGACATAGTACAGGAGCTGACCGCACGTGCAACCATACAACCTGTCCTCGGAGCAATGCGTCAAAGCGAGCCATAGGTTCAATGATCAAGTGCACTCACATGACAGAAAACAGCCCGAGAAGGTACAGACAGCCTAGAGTATCGTTGAGTAGCTCCTCGAAACTTCTCATTCTAGTCGACGTAGTTGAGGGAAAGGCTGCGAGTGTCGTGTGCAAACAACGCGGGCACCGAGACTGGAGTGATTTCCAGAAAGAAAGCAACAACACGTTCTATATACATCGAAGGCAGAGTGCGGGTGGTCAGAGCCTAACATGGCAGGCATTATGGAAGTCTGCCAACAGTGTGTAATACAGAGGGCATATAGCGGCTTGGATCGTTCCTAGGCAAAAATATCACAGAAGACAGCTTCGAGAGAAGACTGCCTCTACGTATTCTCTATGTGACGAGGTCAGAAATGTCGCACTCAGAGCCACAGGAATGAGCGCGTACCTACTGCGAGCCTCGGGGATAGGGTGCCATCCGGACACATACACTGATGCAGTGGAGCAAACCACGCCCTCCAGGCACAAGCTCCCCAGATTGATAGTGTGGCACTGTGCGGACCCGTCGAAGAACTGATGATCACGAATGCGGCCACCGATGGAGCGGCAATGCAGATCGGGACACAGACAGGGAGTATTGATAAGGTTGGCGCGTTCAGTAACATATGAGCTAAAAACAAGGAAGGTACTGCACTGCAAGCCGTGGGTACCGATGCGCAATGTCATTATAGAGTGGTGTGGAATCATCCTTCCAGGGGTAGTTCGTCGGCCGCATATCATGCTTCGACCAAAGGAGGGGACGCGCAAGAGTACTCGCCTGTACCCGGATAGTGGTATGGCAGTACCATGCTATGACTGCGCGCAACGGTAGGCATCCTTCACGAATCGGCAGTTGGTAAGTCTGGTGGGTTTCTCGCTGGCAGACTAGGGTTCTGTGAAAAAGTCACCATTAATATACACTGTAAATAAGTCGTGTTAATAACATGTTATTAACATGTTATTAACACGCCCCCGGCGGCGTGCCGAAATCCCCATGTAAGAAATGTAAGAAAAGCAAGGGGGGTCTGTACCACTGTCCAGGCCCTGTGGGATACCGGGAAAGCATGCACAGGGCTCACATCCATATAGTCAACCTTGCCGTATATGATGTGGTACTTACCTGTAAGTCCGGAACGATCGAGTGGCTGACTCGGAGGCGCCGGGAGTCGACGACACCCAAGCTCATTTTGAATCCTTCTTTTGTGCAGCGACTGCAAGCCTGAGCCCAATGGCGCCGCGAAAAATCCTGTTAGTTCCGGTGATGCTGGGCTGACATATGGGCTTTCCCCACTGGCACCACCTGGCGCAACCCTGGACATCAGCGGACGAATTACGAGCACAATCAATGAACTACACACCCGTGTTACGAGCAGGAGTGACATACATTCTCGCCACTCAATATTCCACTCAGCCCATATGTCAATTGAGTCGCACAATTGGGCAGCAGCCCTGCACAGTGTCTTGCATGCCGGGGCCCTCCACGAGTTGCACTGTCGCACATGAACTTTATTCCGTCGGGTCCTACCCCACACTGCCTTGGCCGTCCGCCATCTGCGCCACGAACATGCATCCCTGCTAGATCACTGTCATCGAGCTGAGGCTCACGCGTGAGCCCTATTTCGCTGTGTGCATCTGTCGGACACTGGCAGCTCGAACAGCACTTTTTGACACGCAAAAGATTACTTACAATGTAACAAACACATTATAGACATGTTTATAACACTTTTTTACCATTTGTTAATAAATGTGAAAAAGTGTTAATAACACGTGTAAGAAATAGCCTTCACGGGGTGATGTAACTTACATATGTAAGAAAGTCCTCGAGGTATTTTTCACAGAACCCTATGGCAGACCGGCCGGGCGTGCTCCGGGGACTACCGCCGGCACAAATCCCTCCGTTCGGTCTTAAGCTGAAATCCCAAGGCAACGGCTTGGCAAGACCAAAGGTCGAGGCTATGAGAGGCTATGAGTACATAGCAGGACTCTCATAAGCAAATGAGGAGATATGTGTGCTAGAAGTCAGAGGGTGGGTTCCGGAAATTGGCGCTCTGGGCAGCTGTGCCGCAAACGAGCGCGTGCCCACCGCGGGCAGTAAACGCAGTTCGGTCTCCGAAAGTCTTCAATAAAGCCAGGTTACCTGACGATCTCTTTGTTTGATGTATTGAGCCTTTATATTCAGTATGTTTGTAGGCTTTTCTGACAACACTTGCCTTTTATGGGCAAAATCCAGGATGTTCGTATCATGTGCGTGAAATGTGCATATAATGTCCGAATTTCGCGCATGCAACGAAAAGATCGTCAGGCAATTGCGTTTTTTCCAGAATTTTCGGAGGTCGAACTGTGTTTGTTGCCCCCGGTGTGCCACTGATTGAGACGTGATGCGCGCCACACTTGAAGCTAGCCTAGGACAGTAACTAGGAAGCTTGCACCATATGCATCGGCCGAACGCGTAGACATGCATAAAGGCCCGACTTCTCTTGAAGTCCCCTGCAGCATTTCACGACATCGGGATCCATCTGGGAGCTATGGGCGGACATACGTCCCGAAATACTATATGTCTGATCAAATTGGATGAAAGGAAACATCATCCAGAGTCACAGGCGTTCAACTGCGTGGAACGAAAAGGTATTATCTATTCTGCGATGCAGCCTATGCTACAATACACAATGGACCGATCAATATACGTCTGGCTGACCGTACAACGTTAGCTAGACAAGTTCTAGGCATTCGTACTACCGCATTACAGACAGTCCCAATCGGGAGCGTCACCATCAACATATCATCATTAATCGACTTCTGGAGGTATTTCAACATCCGTGTTGACTCTCGAGCTCGAATTTGTTCGAGGAAGGCTAGCGACGTGTTGTCGGGAATTCCACCTGTTCCATGCATGGATCAGATGGCTCTCGCTTGATAAGAACGAACCATGTACATAGCGAGCAATGAGTTGACGTAGACTACATAGAGATAGTCAGATCTACTGGGACGCGTGAAGCTGTGGGTGCTCACTTGTACTCGCAGATATGTAGCAGAGCATGAACCAGAGCGTTTCGTTATGGTAGTCGATGAGAAACTACAAAATGAGCATTGATTAAACAGTGTCATCAATTGAGTCAATCGACTCTACTCGCCAGAACAAAGCCCGCGGTCTGTACAACGCTTTCGGTCGATTGTGGCTTATCACCGAATCTAAACACGGACGGGTGCGAGTCGACTCACGATGTTACGATCCCACGAGTTACTGCATAGTTGAATAGTTTCGTGACTTTGTACTTTGATCTATGGAGGTCGTCAGCCCCAAAGCGCAACGATAAAGTAGCCGCTTCCCAGGGACGTACTCTGGCGTTTTGGCGTCTTGCAAGTGGTAGCATAGCCAAACCGTGATATAGATGTCGACTGCTGCAGAGCATGCTGGACGTAATGAGCCAGCTATCTACAAACACACAGAAGATTGCTTGAATCTACGACTGATGCTATACCTGGGTGTGGACGTACATGAGAGTTCGGAAGCGCATTCAAGATGCGTCCTGCGTTCTGGCTTCGAAGGTCCTTGACGTGTGAGCCGAACGGGATATGCATGTAACAGAGCTGTACAACGCACACTTGAACGCCAGCGACTGACCAAGATGTTGTCCGATAAGATTTATCACGACGGTTCATAGAAACGATCACGCACAAATGCCTGTCACTACGGGAGACCGTGACGGTAAGTCTTGGCCTCGTGCCCAATCAAGCTGTGCGCGACGCACCGAATGATCCAGTGGCCAGAAGGACCTGTCAAATGAGGTCAATGCTAGGGCCACGCGAGCAGGGGAAGTTCATACTGGCAGAAGCATAAACAAAGGCCAGTAGCGGCGCCGGTCAGAGTGCCTGATAACTGAGTACTGTCAGCATAACGAATAGGCTGATAGCTTTCTGCCGAGGGCCCTCACAACTCCATATGGTATGCATGTAACAGCTGATGTAGGTCTTGTCAGTTTTGGAATAATCTGCTGGTACCGGAACCCACCATTGTACGACGTATACAGCGCTGCACTGACTGAAAAGGTCAAAATGCGAGGGCACGAAATCATCAGACACTCACAGATGCCGCATAATCACCCTAGACAACCATACATGTGAGTAGATAAAACGGACACGAGCCTCGTGTCCTACTCACCGGTAAGGTCCTACATCCATCTGCCGATGAATACTCATGAAGACTAGAGGGTACGCTTGGGCTCACGCTGGTATTTTATATAACAGAGAGAGAGCGTTGCCGCGCTCGAGGACAATGAGATTCCAGCCACACTGACGCGAAGTGAGTACTAAGAACCCACACGTGTCCCAGATTCAGATACATACCCCGAGATCTACCATCGTCTTCGCTGTGTCCAAAACCCTGCTTTCAGTATCAGTAGTGTCGTCGAAACGTGCTAGCAGCCGGTGACCAACCAAAGGAAAGCAACCTACGAGCGCGACCTTCAGCACACCTAAGCCTAGGAACTTGGACGGGACGTACAAGGGCTGTGATGTGTGCCCGATCGCCGGGAATGTAGTGCGTGACATAATACAGGACCTGGCCGCATGTGCAGCCGTAAAGTCTGTGTTCGGGATATGCGTCAATCTGAGCGCAACTTCACTGTGAAAGTGTACGCACACGACAGAAAAGACTCCAACGAGGTATAGGCAACCTAGGGTGTTGTTGAGTAGCTCCTCAATAGGATTCATTATAGTCGACGGAGCTAGGGGAATGATAACACGTCCGCCGCGGGTGTCAAGGGCGTAGGCTGCAAGGGTTAAAGGTGACTCAAATACTTATAAAGTTATAGCAGCGAGAACGCACCCTTAGACTACGAAAAGCCAAAACAGTCTACGGGTGGCTAGAACCGATCAGGTATGAAAGCGTGGCTCGTCCTCTTCTTAAATGAAGATTGCATCGAGAGGCACCTTGGAGAAAGCCGACTACTCGTAATAGGGTCCCTTGACTGACGACGTCAGAAATGCGTCGCACTCTGAACAAGGAAGCTGAGCGCGTACCAGAGGCTCGAGAATAAGGTTCTCCGGACACTCACAGTGGGACGATCCACCTCCTACAACTTGACCGCTGACACTGAGATCCTTGTAATTGAGAGTTAGACCCACAGGGAACCCTGATGGTGTGGGTCCAGCTAGGCAGTCCCGGCCACTGATGCGGCCACAGACGCACAGTACCACACGCCACAGACAGTTCTGATAAGATTCGTCAATTCCACGCCGTACGAGCTCAAGAATAGGAAGGCACCACGCTGAATTTCATGGGTACCGACGCACGTCGGCAGCTCACTACACAGCACAGTACTTGGTAGGACAGCGTCATCCAGGCGCGACTTCGCCGACCAACATACGAATCATAGGGTACATAAACGTACCGTGACCTATAGTCCACAGCCTTTACACGCCGGGCACCGGGGAGCCTCTCACTGGCAGGCGTTCATGAAAGCGCTCCGAGATGTTGAGGCCGTCCTGATGCACCACATACGACACCCCAGGGAGGACGTAAACGCACATGACTCCACCCGAAATATGTTCCCCTCGTAGAGGCTCTTCGAAGACCTGCGGGCTGTGTCACGATAAAAGCAACGATATGTCTGAGACGTCACGGCGGAACAGACCAAGCAACTCATGCTGATATAGTCCAATATAGAATACACAAGTTGAATACGCCTGCTGCCTCACTGCGTATCGCACGTGCTAGAACACTGCAGAAGTAAGCCAAAGATATGAGGTATTCTAGCATGAGACACGCACTTCGACCCTCCACTCAATCGTCTATTTCCACCCATCTTCCGTCGTCCTCCATCCGTACATCGAAGGCCCACTTTTGTTTGTCCATCCACTGGTCTTGCAGGAAGGCGTCCCACCACTTGATATGCACATCGCCCTCAACATCCATGCGATACCCAGTGACACGAGGGTCCGGGCCCAGGTATTCATGTCTACAATGTAGCGTGCCGAGAACGCGACGAACACAAGCAAGCACACGTCCGATACAACAACACCGGTCCCAGGGCAGAACGCCACTCACCTCTTCTTCAACACGCCATCCGGTGTCACGAAGTTGACCCAGCCCTTCCATTTTTCCTCGTCCTTCCCATCCTTCTTCTCCTTGCCAAGCTGCTCCGAGTAATACCGATGCACGAACTGGTTGAGGTCCTGACCCGGGCGTACAACGCGTACATCGATGCCATCCTTCGCAAGATACGTTCGAGGAAGATGCACCCGGGTGCGCTCGTTAACTACGCGCTTCTCAAGTGGCCAGCGGTGGATTTGCCAGGCAGAGACATGGCGCACAGCCGTGATCGTCTTGAGGGCCTCTTTGCGTGCTTTCTCGTTCACGGCGGGTCGTTTGGAGGGCGGAAGGGCGGCCTCTTGAGGTTCTTCTTTTGGGGCGGCCATGATAGGGATTTGAGACGTATTCGAGCTGTGAGCAAGTACTGATGTAAGTATGAATGCAGAGAGAAATGTCGAAAATTGCGATTTCCGAGAAAGGCAATCAGCGACCCATATTCGTCGCGGCGATCAAATCTCCAAGCGCCAGTCGCCCGCAACGCCGTTGATCCCCCCTCCTCCTCCTCCTCCCCCCCTTGCTCCCATTCAGTATGATATTGTGCCATCTGTATTGCCTCCCTGACATCGCATCGAGATATATAACAGCTCGCGCTACCACTGCGGCAGGGGTGCTCAATACCTGGGGTGGCACACTATACAAGACGAAGACTGCTTGCCGGATGTGACTGGACGCGCTAAGGCGAATGATTTTAGTGGGTATCGGAGTGAGACGGTGAGTCTGTACCGGCCCCCTTGAGTCCCACACTGGATGCTTGGGTGCATTTTCTCCTCGGAGGATTAGCGGGGGAATTGGCTGGGTCTAGGGCGACCAGTTGTCAGTTGCCTCATTCCGTTCGAGCTATCCCAAAGAAACAATCTCGCGACTCAGACCTACACGTTGCGTCCGACAGCGACGGCGGAACAGCGCTCATCTCAGACAGTGTGTTAGAGTGGCGCCGGGAAAGAAGATGATAAGCTCTGACACGCTGCCCATCTCCGGCCAACAGTGGCTACGTGCTGGCCGTCAGCTGCGACACGCTGTGCGATGATACAGCTCTCTTTCCCCCTTCAACGTACTCAGGATGCGGGCACTATTCCGCTACCCATGGTCCCTCCTACTTGCAGCAGCCGTTGAAGCAGTGATCTCACCCAAAGTCTTCATCATCGCATTTGTGAGTCGTATGCGACCTCCCTCCCTGACCTATTACTCACTCCACGACCTGTGGCATAGTATGGCGATGAGGGTAACGCATGGCTCGGGATCCCGGAGTTCAACCTCTTCGAGCAGAACGTCACGCTGCCCGGCACCTCCATGAAATTCCCAGACGTGCATTGCACGTCGGATGGCTCCGTCTGTCAGCTCGTTGCCGGAGAGGGTGAAATCAACGCCGCAATAAGCACATTCTCCCTCGTCACTTCACCCCTCTTCAATTTAACCCACACGTACTTCCTCCTCGCCGGAGACGGGGGTATCAACCCCAAGGTCGCGACCATCGGCTCTGTTGCCTTTGCACAATATGCCGTGCAGGTCGCACTGCAGTACGAGATCGATGCTCGAGAGAAGCCTGTCGAGTTCGCGAGCGGGTACATCCCTCAGGGCTCAACATCACTCGATGCGTATCCGCGCTATATATACGGCACGGAGGTCTTCCAGCTGAACGACGCGCTGCGCGAGCGCGCTATCTCCTTTGCCCGCACCGCCACGCTCGCAGACTCTCCCGCCGCGGACTCCTACCGCACGCAATACGCCAACGTGCCCGAGTTTGCCCCGGCACTGGACAAGCCGGCGGTCATCGCCTGTGACACCGCGACGTCGGACAACTGGTGGAGCGGGGCGCTCCTCGGGGACGCCTTCGCGGGCTTCACGTCGCTGCTCACCAACGGCACCGCGACGTACTGCACGACGCAGCAGGAAGACAGCGCCGTCCTCGAGGCCCTCCTCCGCGGGCATGTCCTGCGGCGCGTCGATTTTGCACGCGTGATCGCCATGCGGACGGGCTCCGACTTCGATCGGCCAGGCCCCGGCGTCAGCGTAGCGGACAACCTGTTCTATGCACAGGGCGGCTACGGACCCGCACTGCAGAATCTGTATCGTGCCGGCGTGAAGGTGGTGCAGGGCATTGTAGATGGGTGGGAGGAGGCCTTCGCGGCCGGGGTCCCGCCTCGGGGATACGTTGGCGATGTATGGGGCTCGCTCGGTGGCGAGCCGCCCTTTGGGCCCGGGAGCATCTTCAAGGGCAAGGGCGCGCGAATACCGCCTGAGGCGGTCGTGGAACCCGCTAGGTTGTCGGAGGGCTCTATGCTCCGAAGGTAAGCTTCGCTTCTCCGTTACTGGGTTGACGCAGAACTGAATATGGCTGAAGCGGATCGCTGGGCTACCTCGTGCTCGGCCTCGTTCTGGGTTTCGGTATTTCCGGTGCAGGACTGTTCGTGTGGCAGCGACGCGGGCGATCGCGCGCGCGGTACGAGCTAGTCCCACAGGAGGGATCTGTGGCGTCGACTTCGTGATGGGCCAGATGCACCTTGTGTTGATCAATTCCACATCATCGGGATGATGTAGCCGGTCTGGGCCTCGAGGATCTTTTGGTTCAAGTCTCACCCGGCCACCTTCCGTGACGACCACCAGCGACCACCCTGTAGGCTGTGGTCGGTGAGCCCTCACTGGCTTTCTGATTATGGTGCTTCAGCGGACGATTATTATGCCGTGAGCCTCCCAGGACGCCACCGGCGACTTGCATGTGGGGATGTGTGCCGGCGGCATGCGATGCTCTAACGTGATCCCGTCGTGTTGTAACCAACAGCATGCATTGCATAGTGGCGTTGCAGACCGCACCTAACCTTATCGTGTGACGCACCGTGCTTCCATAAATCTGTACGACCTCGCTAGTTCCGAGCGAAGACGCTCAGGGCTGTATTAACGGCGAACTTCTCGGAGAAGGTAAGGTTCCGCTCTTGGTTCCCACTTCCCTCCAAGCATTCATGTCGTCGCTCTCGGACGCAGATGTAGAGACCCTCAGGCAGATTGGCGAAGACACGGTGAAGAACATTGTCTCGCTCGTCGTCGAAGCCATCCTATGGAGTGAGCTCCTCTGTCGATCCCACCACTGACATCAGCGGATTGACACGCCCGAAGCGATCTACTTCGTTCTCACCTTCAAGGCGGGGCTCATCCTACTGTTCGTCACTGTCAACCAGCACTGTGTGGAGGGACTCACGCCACCTGCACAGGAGCCCGAAGCGGCGCTCGCTCGCGTCGATATGGATATTCGCCATCATCGTGCTCATGTTCCTGCTGGACACGGCGACGTCCATCATCGACGTGAACAACGCCATCCGCGAGATCACCCTCACCCTCACATCAGACTCGCCACTGTCACTCTCGGACCGGTACGCGCTCACAGACAGCCTCCCGTGGCCCGTGCAGAGCTCGCTCTATGCATTTGAGGTGCGTTCCAGCCAACATAGAGTGGACGCAGCGCTGAATGTAGGCTGTGCAGTCGAACCTGGGAGACGTCATCATCATCTGGCGCACGTACGCGTTCTGGCGGAACGGTCGCGAGCGCTGGATGCTCGCTCTGCCCACTTTGTGTTTGGTCGGTTCTCTCAGTGCGTCGTCAGCTAGCCTCCATAGTCCGCAGTCATTGAGGCCTCGACAGTCACCTCAGGGCTGATCTCGTTCTGTGCGGCCCGAGTGGTCCAAGATCCCGGCGCGGGGGACTTCGACAACCCACCCTTTTGTAAGAATGTCCAGTTGTCGTCATACGTGACTACGCTGGCAACTACTGCCGTCGCCACGTTGATGATATGCTATAAGACATGGTACGAGACACAACATCCCCTATCCAGTATCTATGATCACTCACGAGCATATGGCAATCCAGGGAGTATCGACATGTCATCGGTGGACAAATGCACCGTATCAACAACAGGAAGACGCGCGTAGAACGCATCCTTGCCCTGCTGATCGAGTCCGGAGTCATCTACTTCTTATTCTTTGTGCGTGCCCTGGATCCCCTTCTTATTGTCGCCACTCACTAACGCCTATCAGTTGGAAGCTGTCATCACGGACACCGGTAATATTGGTAACCTAGAGAGTTCGACACCACAGCTGGCGTTTGCCAGTCAAATATGGACCTACATGACGAGTCACATCCTGGTATGCTGTCCCTCCACAGCAGCTTATCGTCCTTCGCCTTGCCTTGCTCAAGGATGTCTCTCTGACAGGGCATCTATCCGGTTGTCGTCGTCATCCTCGTGCACTCCCAGAAGTCGTACATCGAAGACACCACGATCGTCGCAGCTGCACCATCCGACTTCGCTAGCGGCAGCTCACGGTCACACTGGGGCAGTCGGCCCTCGTTCCCCAGGGTCATCCAAATCCATCAGACCCACGCCGTCGAGCTCGACGCGTTAGATTGTGCTGACCCGCCGCGTAAACGTACTATCGGAACGGTTTCCGATGGCACAGGGAGTACAAGTGATCTAAGACTAGCAGCGGATTTCAAGGAGAGTCCGGACAAACGGTTCACCCCTGGTGCTGTCGTTTGAGCCTCCGCCGGCCGCCCCTCTGTTTGCGGGTTGAAGTTGTACGCTCTCTACATATATTGATGTTCTGCTAGGTGTTGTCTCATTATCAACAGTGCGCTACATTAGTTGTGTATTTTAAAGTATGTATCCTTCTGAAGGATTTCCAGCATGATTTCCTATCGATCAAGCCGGGATCGACTCTCAGACAGCTAAGTGACAGCTTGTGACAGGTGAGTGAACAGGTCTAGCCGGAAAATATGATCAAACATCAACAACCCGGTGAGCCCGAGGAGACCATGTTGGTCCGAGTCACTGGATTCTGGTCGACACCGCCATCAGTCCCTCGACCCACATGCTACTATGTAGTATCCGGGTGTCCTCCGGGGCGCATCATTCATCTGACGCCTTCGATGAACGTTTTGATCGCCAGTGCTAATATGCTGACATGAGCATATACTCCTCTCTTCGCATCTATCCACTCGTTCCAACTCTCTTCGATGCGACACGCACAGGTGTTCCAGCTCGGGTTAGCCCTCTGTGCAGTGGCAGCGGTCGAAGCTATCATCTCGCCCAAAGTGTTCATCATCGACTTTGTATGTAGACCCTTTGCGATGTCGACTTCTAGATTACTCACTATGGGTCTAACGCAGTATGGCGATGAAGGCGAGGCATGGCTGGGCATCCCGGAATTCAATCTTCTCGAGCGGAACATAACTCTGCCCGGGCTTTCCATGAAGTACCCGGACGTCCACTGCACTAGGGATGGTTCCGTCTGTCAGCTCATCACGGGCGAGGGCGAAATCAACGCCGGTCTGAGCACATTTGCGCTCACGCTCTCACCGGAGTTCGACCTCACCCACACCTACTTCCTGCTCGCCGGTGACGCTGGCATTAATCCCGAGGTCGCCACAGTCGGCTCCGTCACCTTCGCCCAGTTCGCGGTGCAAGTCGCATTGCAGTACGAGATCGACGCGCGCGAAAGGCCGGAGAATTCCACTACTGGCTACATCCCGCAGGGGGCAACCGATGTCACCCAATACCCCCAGTACATCTACGGCACCGAGGTCTTCCAGCTCAACGACGCGCTGCGGCAGATCGCCATCGCCGTCGCGAGCACCGCTCAGCTGAACGACACCCTGTCCGCGCAGGAGTACCGAGCGCAGTACGCAAACTCCTCCGTGGCTCTCACCGCTGCATTCAGCCCACCCGTCGTGATCGGCTGCGACACGGCGACCTCGGACAACTGGTTCAGCGGCGCGCTCCTGGCGGACGCCTTCGCGAATTTCACGGCGCTCGTCACGAACGGCTCCGCGACGTACTGCACGACGCAGCAGGAGGACAACGCCGTGCTCGAGGCGCTCCTCCGTGGCCAGCTCGCGCGGCGGACCGACTTCTCCCGCGTCATCCTCATGCGCACGGGCTCCGACTTCGACAGGCCCCCGCCGGGCACCTCCGTGGCGGACAATCTGTTCTACAACGGTGGCGGATATGATGCGGCGGTGCGCAATCTGTACGTCGCGGGTATTAAGGTCGTGGAAGCTATCCTGGATGGGTGGGACTTCATTTTCGCGGCTGGTGTACAGCCGCATAACTACGTGGGGGATATCTTCGGCTCGCTAGGAGGATCGCCCCCCTTCGGCCCCGGGAGCATCTTCAATGGAAAGGGTGCGCCAAATGTCGCCGGTCATCGCGGTTGCAGATAGGGTCAAGGAAAAGATCGGAAAGTCTGCCACTAGTCGTTCATTACTGCATTTTGTTATGGCACTCGTTGATACTCGGACTATTGAATGAGCAAAGTACTTCGATGATACCTCGGTATTTTTTGCTCGGACCTAGCTGTTGTTGCTAGCACCTCGTCTTCGTCATCTGGGCGGATACTCAATTCGCTAGAGGCTTGGACAGGACTCAAATACGATCTTTGGTAGACCTTGAGCGCTTGAGGACATTCCGTTATTGGGATTTCCGCCCCTACGGGTCCGGACCGGACTCCGCCCCGGAGGTGGACTGTGTCACGTGATGTCACGTAATGCTTCACTGCCAATAATTCTTGAGTAGACTTACTGTTCGGACGTTCAAGAGCGTGATAAAGGAGGAAGAACATGCACTGATATAATAGCCGACACTGGGTACGCTGAGCTGTGCCAGTTGTCGGACACGCAGCGCTCTGGCGCCACCACTCGACAATGACAGACATTACTATATCGGGCAACCACTTACATGATTGCTGCTGCACTGTGCTGGCTGTGTGCCACCACAGTCGCGCACGGAACGCCAAAGGCCCTGCTTTCGGGCCATAGTCAATGTAGATAAGGCTAGCAGACATCAGGAATGCGGGAGGAGTAGCGGGAGCGGGACCCGTCACACTATGTCACGTCATGTGACAGTGACGTGACTTCCTTCGTCAATCTCTTTAACCGTTTATGAGATGTTTTCCCTTTCAAAAATAAAGGTATACACTCTGGATGTACCCTAGTTTCTCGTGTATCTTTTAATCAGCAACGGAAGGCAGGAATGAGCGCAATTGTGCGAGAACAGAGTCAAGTATGTACTTGCCGCATTAGGCAGGGGCGTCGGCCCGTACGGGCGGCTGTTTCCGTAGGGGCGGAAATCCCAATGATCCGACTTTCTGGAGCGCTTGGGCCTTCAAAGCTTCAGGCATACCGATGCTGTTGAGGTCAAGTGTTCAACAATTACGTTCAATAGCTACCTATTACCGTCTCTTTCATTAACCTTCCTGTGTGTATGGAGAGTAGCGCTGCGCAAATGCGCTCTCCGTCAAGGCTGGCACCCGCGATCGCTAAGCCTGCTCACTTCAGTAGAGAACGGTGGCGTGGGAGTATCGGAAGTACCGACACATAGGCGCCCAATGTCGTCTAGTGACAAACGTCATTGTCTTGCTGGCACTTTTAACTTACCAGACTAGGTTCCTTTTTTCGGTATACACCTCGTAGATGCGCTGCTTTGGAGCCCCCTTTTGTTGAGTCGCTGTTACTGAACCTCTTACGGAATCCCAGATCGGTAAGATCCTGTATTCTTACTGTATCATGCCGAGACGGATCTGAGTTGGCCGGCTTGTTGCCACTAGTACAAGCAGTCTTCGCTCGAAATCCAAGGGAACGCAGTACTTTGTCATAGATATCCATGCAGATGAGACGAACAGTATTTTTCCTTCAACAAAAAACTCAGCCGTTCGCGAGCAATTCGAGTTGTTGTTCCTGATCTCATCTGAAAGTACACTAGCATACGCATTGCTTGCAGCCTCCTACCACGAATTCTACTAGCGAGTCCACGGTTGTTTTCTTGATGTTTGACGATGTGAATGTGGCAAGTCTCTGACGTGCGCCGCATCTCTTCCTCATACCACCACCATGTCCGACAAGCGCCCACCCTCTCACGACCCATTCTCCCCCGACAGCTACGATGAGGAGCCCCCTGCCCATACCAGTTCCTCGACCTCTCGACCGGGGTCGAATACTGCTGCAGCGGCAGGCAGCATTCGATCCGCGGACTACCACGTCCCCCGCAAGGAGGACAAGAAAGTGCCCAAAGCGCAGGGCATCGAACGCACAGCCTCCGGGCGTGCCATTAAGGAGGGAGCTGCGGCCTCGACGGCAAC
>KE504248.1:0-58573 GCA_000344655.2 Fomitopsis schrenkii | reverse complement strand
CCGAAGTGAGTCCGTAATCTAATCTACTGAATCAGGACGAGAGATAACGAGTCCTGCAGATAAGATAAGAGCGAAAAAGGAAAGTAAGCGTACAGTACGGTACGTAGCGTTGCAGAACACAAGTAGTCCATATCACGCAAGCCTGATTAGATAACGCCTGATTAGGTAGAAGTTCAACAGCGTCGGCGTCAGCTGTCATTTCTGCCGGTGGCAGAGCCGCTCGGCGTGGTTGACACCTTGATGGGTTCTCGGGGCTGGGCTGGTCCGGGCGACGTGATCGGTGCGGCGTCCGCGGTGGCGTGCGTGCTTCGCTCTCCGGGTTCCAGCCCTCGCTGGTGGCGCAGTGGGGCCTTCCCGTCGCCGCACCGTGTCGCCGCCGACTCCTGTACGGCCGTGTGGTATGGGTTAGCTAGGGGGTTCCTGTACGCGGCATCGTGGCGGAAGTCTGGATGTGGAGGTGTGTTCTCGAGGGAAAGGAAGAGTCGTGCGTGCGATGCTTCTACTTGCTTCGTGAGTCTGGCCCACGGGATCGGTATTCTGACTCCCGCTTTTGGGAGTGTCCCACTGATACAGAAGGTGATCCAATGCTTCTCGAGGCATGTGACATTAGATAATCGGCCTACGCCCGACCGTCTATCGAGTGTGGCTAGTTGGATTAGGTCGCCCTCGCCTACCCGTCTCTGCGGACAGTATTCCACTATCCACTGGGTGCCTGCACGTCCTTTGAGCCACGGAACCGTGTAGACTTGTATTGTGGTTGTGGTGAGTGCGTCTTCGAGTTGGCGAGGGAGGCGTGACAGCTTAGGCAGTTGGGTCGCAGATGGGGACAGGATGGCTCCTTGGGTCCGATAGCAGATGTGCTTCATCTCGCCCAGTGTCGTGCAGCTTGTCTACCAGTGTGGCGGGTAGATGGGACGGCAGGTAGGAGGAGTGTGGTTTCTGGGGGGCGTGTGTGCTGTGTGTGTTTTGTTTTTTGAGTGATTTTCTAGGCTGACGTATGCTTTACGTCCCAGCGCTCGTTTTATATTTTATCCAGCTTCTAGACCAGTTGAGGGGCGCTTCAGTGTTACCATAGTCGTGGCAGGCTTCCAGGTTCCCAAGGCGCAGCAGGTCTAGTTGTCGGGCTTCGTTAATTGTTTACCAAATTTACTCATTCTTTTGCGTTGTTCATTTGCATGGAGGCTGCCATGCTAGGCTGTGAGGGGGGGCGGGGGCTAGTTGCAAAGTGTAAGGAGTGTGATGCTGTAAGAGCGAGCGAGCTGGTGTCTAAGTGCCGGTGTACATGGTGAGGGCAAACTGCGGTGCTCTATGCTAGTGACTAGTGGTCGCCGCTGCTGTTGGTATCTAACTCTATCGTGCTCCTCGGTGCGCGCATGTGATTCCGCTGCGGCGGCGTTTCTCAGTGGGTCATGCGCCTGGCTGCGGTCCGGCTTCGGCCCGGTCTGATTCACTTGTCGCTGTCAATCGTGTCGAGCTCGTCGCCGGACTGTGCGTTGACGACGTGGCGCTCAGGGCTTGGTGTTCGACTTACTGGCTCTGTTCGCCGTTTTGTCCCTCCTAGTTTTCCGCTCTGTGTCGTAGTTATATGCTCCCGTCCTGTGTATCCGGGGGACTCCTGTTATACAGGTTTCTGTAGCTAGATCTGCCACTTTTTTGTGGGGTCTTGGCTCCCGGCTGTTTGCCAGAGGAGACCTTAAAGCGCATGTTTGTTTCGCCTTTGCAGGGTACTAAACCTCTCGGGGCCACGAGAAGGCCTGCGCAGGGACTGTCGGCGACAAGTCCCTCCCGAGAGAGTTCCACGTTTCTTGTCGTACGGATATCATGGAGACAATCTCCCTGGGTCGATTCTGATGACGCGTATTCCTGGTGTAACACTCGACACGGTAATGGGCACGCTCTCAGAGTCGGAGCTGTCTACCATCGCCAGCGAGCTGGAGTATTACATCCAACACATGCGTTCGTTCGCTAGTCCGTATGGAAGCAGTGTATGTGGCGTCGACGGGGGCTCTATTCGTAGTCCCCGCGTATCCGGACAACTCATCGAGCCCTCTCCGGACTTACGATCCTTCCACCACGAACTCCTTCTACCTGCGTCGATACGCTGGTGGGTCGGGAAAGAAGACCGGTTCCGGCAACACGTGGCGACATACGAGAATATGTTCAGCATGCCGCATTCCATTGTCTTCACGCACGGTGACCTCATGAACCATAACATCATGGTGCAAGACGGCCACATAACCGGTATCATCGACTGGGAGGCTGCAGGGTGGTTGCCAGATTACTGGGAGTTCACAACCGTGTTGCGCGGGCCCAGATGGTATCAAGAGCCGCCTTGGCGTTCTTTCATGCGTTCGCTGCCCAGCTATCACTACGATACAGAGTACGACTGTGAGTGTTCACTGTGGGAGCTCACGCAGGACAGTTTTGGATTCTAGGAGGATGTGTTGGATCTCTGCTTTGCTTTCCAGACTTACTCTCGTGTTCGCTCGCTGGTTCTGCTTTCCCATGTTGATCGGAGTGTACATAGCGTTTGTCAATGTCACGGTGCCGTTCATAGTACTGTCAACACACTATTCGCTGAAACATCCCGGCCGGTCTCGAAGATACTGACTCACATAGTGTGGCCCATCTTGGCTTATTGGCAGCCTTCGTCGCCAAACATCCAGCCTGAAGGGGTGGCAAGATTCAACAAGCACGGTAGCCTCCATTATACTGTGAGCGGCCCGTCAGTGCGGCAAAGTGACTTGTAAGCTGCCTCTTGTAAATCCTTCGCGCACAACCATGGGCTGCTCCAAGCAGATTCGGAACAAAGGGGGAGGAAGTTTGAGTAGCTCTCTGAGCCCAACTTCGCTTCGCGCACTGGTGGACGGCAACCAATGCTCGGATGTTGTTCGCCGTTCTGGAGAACGAGTGTGACGTATCCGGTGAACACTGATCGTCACCAGAGCATGCCCTGTGGAGAACCGTTCAAGGTAGAGCCCCAGCATCAATGCAGTAGAGTAGATACTGCTCAGCTCGGCGGGTCAGCTGTACGCACCGACGACTTGCAGACCACATTGGACTCGCGGGTGCACATATTCAAGGTTTAGAAGAATGATCATCATGACGTATCTTCAGGCTTTGATCAAGTCAACTTCTCGAATAGTAGTAAGCACTGCTGCCCCTTTGGCCGTGACGCGATAATCTGGTCGTCCGGTTCCATCGACGCCTTCATCTCCGGCGCGACCCGCGTTCGATAGCCCGAGTACACCTCTCTCAACAGCATCTTCATCTCCAGCACGGCGAGGCTGTCGCGCATACCATGAGTTCCATACAGGAGATAAGAGAGACCACTCACTGCTTCCCGATGCACCCCCGCCCGCCCGCGCTGAACGCGAAGAACAGCTGGTTGCGCTCCACCGCGCCCTCGGAGTCTAGCCACCGCTCCGGGCGGAACGCCTCCGGGTCCGGGAAGACCGCGTCGTCGAGCCTGTGCAGCGTGTGCGCCTGGCAGCTCACAGTTGTCCCCTCGGGCACGAACACGTCCCCGATCCGCCGCCCGCCCTTCGGCACGCGCCGCGGGAGGCTCATGGGTATCGGGGAGAAGCACCGCAGGCCCTCCTTCACGACCGCGTCGAGATACGGGAGGTCGTCGAGCGGCGCACCGGCGTTCTCCACGAGCTCTGCGTGCAACGTCGCTTGCACGTGTTCGGATGCGGGGGAGGAGAGGTGGTGGAGCAAGAAGCACAGCCCGTCGCCGGTCGTGTCGTGCCCCGCGATGGTGTGGTCGAGCAGCTCGGAGGCGACGGACTTCGTTGGGAGGTCTGCCTCGAGCAGCTTCGCGAGCACGGTGTGGCTCGCGAGGTCGGATGCGGACCGGCGCGCGGTGGCCATCACTTGCGTGGCGATGCGGCGCGGGCGGGGAAGGCGCCGGACGTACTTGGAGACGAGCGGCACGATCTCGGCAGGGAGCAGGTCGGCGAGGTAGTATTCTTTGTAGGACTCTGCGGGCGGGTCAGCAGGCGCGCACGAGGGGTGGGGGCATACAGACCGACGAGGTTGTCTTGGTATGCAATTTGTTTCATTTTCGCGAGGTCATCTGCATTTCTCAGCGAGTGTGTCCCCAAAGGGTCAAACAAGTGGTAGGTGATGCCGTCAAGTGCATAGCAATGAAGATAGACCTGCAGAATCGCTGTCAGGGAAACGAGCATTGCGGACACCGACACAGGACACACGAACATAGATATCCACGGGGTTGCCAAGGTTCTCTGTGCATCGTGTAACAAACTCCGTAGCAAGGTCTTGTATACCACTAACGACCTCTGGCTGCATGACATAGGACTTGGTATATCTGTCCGCAAATATTCTCTTCCTTTCCCCATGCTATGTTCTCGTGAGCGGCAAGGAAGATAGACCAAGCAGGGCGTCGGAAACTCACCGGACCCTTCTCAATGGCTGAGAACATGCACCTGCAACAGAGAGCATGTGAGCGCTATTGTCACGCTCCCATCAGGACTGCACATGCATCGTATCGTAGTTGTTGAATAACCGATAGAAATTCGTCTTCTCATACCCGCTACCTTCGGAGACGTATATCTCCTTCACGGCGTCCCAGCTCGCGAAGGACACCTCGTCGGGGGCGATTTGCACGACGGGGCCGTACCGGAGGTGTAGCTTGTGTATCCAACTCTTCCGTGTGCGGGTGAACTCGTGGTATATCAGCACCAGGCGGGTCACCGCGGCCAGCGAAGGTCCCGGGATCTTGCTAAGAGGCGATAGGACGAGCCGTTCGTAGACGACATAGAAAAGGCCAAGAACGAGGACGCAAAGCGTGAGCATCTTGTGAGTTCGATGGCTGACGCTTGGATGCTGGGAGCGAACTACGGGCGTGGTGCTAGTACGCGGACACAGGTCAAAATGGCTGCACGGGTCACTGTCCTGTTCCAGCACTGTAAGTCCGGCGACGCGTATGCTAGATAACAGCGTGAGCGGCTATGTTATCAATAGGTGACTTGCACACAGCCTCCGGAATTGATACCAGTTTGTCAAAAGGTGGAATACTGATGAGCTGCGCTTTGAAACTGTGTCACAGTCGTGTAAGGAACTCTCCACTACACTGAAGGCGAGAACATCCAGTGGTGGTGAGGTCAATCACTCGCACCGAGTAGCACACAAATTGTTTATACACATTCACCTTCCCCGCAATCGGGTGCGGAGATCTACGGATGGGTGCGACGTCGTCGACCCGGCGACTCCGGGCCGGGAATGCCGTCCACCGGTGCGCGAAGCGAAATTGGGCTAGAGCTACTCAACTTCCCCTCCTTTGAATTATTCCGAACCTGCTCGGAGCAGCCCGTGGTTGTGTGCGAGGATTTCAGAAGAACAATTCGCTTTGCCGCACTGACGGCCGCTCATTGTATGATGGTACGTGAGACTGCCGTGCTTGAAGCATCTTGTCATCTTGTCATCCCGTCAGGTCAGACGTCTAGCGATGACGGCTGTGGCCAATACGTTGTTCAGTTTGGCCACACGTATAAGTGAGATTATCCGAGACAAGTCGAAATGGTCAAGCGAATAACATGTTACCAGTATTACGCGCGACACGTTAATAAGCACTGCACTCCGATCGTCCGACACGGGAAAGCAAAACCAGCAAGCGAACACGAGGACACATCTGGGAAGCAATGCAGAGATGCAACAAATCCTCCTAGTATCCGAAACTGTCCTGCGTGAGCTGCCATAATGACCACTCACAATCATACTCTGTATCGTAGTGGTAGCTGGGCAGCGAACGCATGAGTGTACGCCACGGCGGTTCTTGATGACATTTGGGCCCGCGTAATGCGGTAGTGAACTCCCAGTACTCCGGCAACCATCCTGCGGTTTCCCAGTCGATAATGCCGGTGATGTGGCCGTCTTGAACCATGATGTTGTGATGCATGAGATCACCGTGCGTGAAGACGATGGAATGCGGCATGTTGGTCATCTTCTCGTATGTCGCCACGTGTTGCCGGAACCGGTCTTCTTTCCCGACCCACCAGCGTATCGACGCAGGTACAAGGAGTTCATGGTGGAAGGACTGTAAGTCCGGGGAGGGATCGATAAGTCGACCAGATACGCGGGGACTACGGATCGAGCCGCCATCGACGCCACATACGCTGCTTCCATACGGACTAGCGAACGAACGCATATGTTGGATGTAGTTCTCCAGCTCGGTAGCGATGGTAGACAATTCAGACTCGGAAAGGGAGCGCATCACCGTGTCTAGGGTGACGCCGGGAATACGCGTCATCAAGATCGACCCGGGCAATTCATGGTCATGGTGCCCGTACGACAAGAATCGGGGGACCGGGAGGCCCATAGCGCGCGCAACCATCATAGCCAGAGCCTCCTCTTCGCGGGTACCATCAGTCCACTTGAGCAGCAGACCGAAGGGAAGGGGGAAGACTCCGGACTCTGCACGTATGGAGAACATACGACAGTAAAGCCCGGAAAGCCTCATGAGGATATGAGAATGGAGGTAGCCCCGTATTCGGTTGGCCCAATGATATCCTTTTCTCGCCACAGGAGGAGTAACCTACAACAGAGGTCAGTAAAGCGATCGCACGATGGAGCTGGGACAACAAGCATACCCTATGAGACATGGATGAGTGCGCGAGCAAAAGTGGTGCCAAACGTCGCAGGGAGGCTCGTTCAACCGAAGCTGGGGAGACAATCAGGTGGCTGGTTTAGTTGATGCGACGGGAGCACGTGATACTTCTCGGCTAATCCCGGTCATTAATCCAAGAGCGTTACAAACCATGCCCGTCACGGTAAGACGCCTTGAAAATCAACTGTGACCTCTCGTCACACTGAAGCCTGTTCTCTACTCTGTGTCCCTGAAGCCTAACAACGTCGCTAGCCTTTCAACGACCTTCAACATTGGGACTACATTCATTTGTGATTATTAAGACCTTGGTGGATCGTTAAACTAAGTCCTCTATCGCCTTCCGGGTGTTTGTGTAATGATGTAGCGCTGGCCGATAACATTTCAGATGATGAGGGGTTTTCAGCCTGAGGTTGGACCAAACCTTTTGGATACGCTGCCGTGCGGGTGGTGAGTGCACCCGTCGAGTAATTCTCGACAGACCGCATACAGCGACTCAATGCTCATGACTAGCTGGCGCATAACAATATGCAATATGCTCCGCGCCGGAGCATGTGCATGTGCATCGACACTGGCAGATATGTCTCTTCGGATTCCGAGTCGTCTTGGCCGGATTGCAAACGTCTTCGCACAAGTCAGTGACTCACATTCGCCCTATGCGCTCATCTTGGGTAAAGACATGCCCTCTGGCTCTCAGGATAGCTACTTGGCAGCGAGTCACAGCGTGTGGCCGACTCGGATCGATGCACCCAGGGAACATCAAGCCGCACGAAGGCCCACACAATGGTACACGCCACAATGGCGTTGACTCCGCTCGGATTGTGAAGCACTTCGATGCATACCGAGTGCGTAGTTGTTTGAAATATCCCTGGTGTCGCGGAAGCTGCTCGTGGTTCTAGCGTACTTGGGACAACCGCATGCACGAGGGATGGTGCACGGCCTGCACTCTACCGCCGGAAAAGTGAGTGTAAATCGTCGTGTAGTGAACTCAGCAGCATCAATGTTTTTAATCGACAGGATGAGGTTCACCTCCCAGAGCTCATTATCAGTGCTCAAGGTCGAGTCGTTCAGTCACTATCTGCGATCGTTCCGTCCTGACTGCTCGGGATCGCGCTAGACGAACTACAATTACTTGATGGGTCCCCATGGCTTGCCATATCCACGGTATGAACATGAGGGTGCGTCCTTCCACAGCATCCGAGTGTATCAGAAAGAGCAGCAGAAAATGCGGTCAAGCCTCTCCCACATTTCTCATTCAGGTGTCTAACCCGCACCTATTCAGTTGCCGACAACAGGATACTGTGGAGTCATCCGCTCCTCTTTGGCTGAGACTCTGACACTGTCGTCAGCATATAAAGACACACCCCGACGTTTGTATATGGCATAGCTTCACCACCGCACCAACTGCGCGATAGCAAGCCCAGACTACCCACTACGGTGAGCTCCGTTGAGCCCTCTAGAACACCCTCGGATTATTGCTGATGGTATGGTCTCAGAGATGTCCAATCAACTCAACGGTTTCGAAGAGGGGGCAGTATACGTCGTCCTTCACCTACGCTCCACCGAGCCAAACGACAACTCCTTCCACTGGGGCCTTTACCACCACTACAGACCTAAGGCTAATGCCGCCATCGGATACAAGTATCACATTCGGAACGTCGGTAGCAACTGGCTCACAGACCACGGTCCGACAAGCGGGCTCCTGAAGTCGATGGCACTCGTTGTCATCGTCCGTATCATCCGTAGCGTCCCAGCCGACTACGTCCCTCAGTTCCAGCAGCTGATGCAGGCTGAGGACGCTATCGTCAACACGATCCCTTCCGTATCGTGCCGCGTCTGGCTCTTCAGGACCCTCCAGCGGCTCCAACTTTCTCACTTTCTGAGGTGCAACGACCTCAATGCACTGGAGCAGGAGATCAGGAAAATAGGCCAGGAGGAGCGACTCTCCGCATGCAAGGCGGAAATCCCTCGCCCGATCCGTGCCTCTGCTCTGTGTGCTTGACAACCTCGTATAACGTCGTACACTACACGTAGTCGATCTCAGGCTTGCCCCTAGTTCTTGTTCCCCATACGTGGTATCTCACATTTAGACTCGCATCCCTTGTCCTCAACTGCCATCACTGCCTCCGAGTCCATGACGCCCGGATGCAGTCTCCTTAGTTTTGCGTCCTCTTCGCCCCTTCCCTTATTCCCGCTTGCTTCTACTCCATGCCAGTGTACAAAGAATTGTTGTGACCCATAGAGTATGGCGACCGGCACACTGGCAATAACACGTCCGGTCCAATACAACAAGTCGGAAATCGTACTTGGCCTTATATTGCCAGGGCGGATATCCTCTACGGTGCTACCTGGTGCTAGTTGCACTATGCTGCACAGCCGCGATTGCTATCCACCTTCAAGTTCAATACCCCGAATGATACGTTTAGCCGATGCTTGCGTTCCACCTGGTAGTAGCCCTAACCAAGGGCTATCATGATCGGATTGAACCGCACAACTTCTCAGGCTGACACGCCGAAGACCCCGAACCTGGCGAGAACGTTCGTATAAAGCCCAATGGATAATCGTGTCGGATCTCGCTCCATACCGCGGCTGCTATCACCAGTGACCAGCGAAGTCCAGACGGTGTGATTTTTTTCGCGGACGTACGCCCAGCGGCCCGATACTTTACGGTGTGTGGCCCATCCCCATCATACACCGAAGGGTCTCACTCACTGGCACGAACAAACATCTGCAGTATTATTACGTACACGCTCCATGGCATCGCTCGAAGTCGGCTCGCTCTACGTCCTGTTGGATCTGCGGTCCGCAGACCTGTCCGACAGGACATTTCATTGGGCCCTCTACCTTCACAAGGCCGACAAACCGTACCCTAAAGGGCACGAGTATCACATCAAGACCCTGGGCGAGGGTTGGATCCCAGATCATGCTCCTCTGAGCGGCATCACAAAGGGCTTCCTCCTAGTATGTCTCGTGCGAGTGGCGAGGGACATCCCCGCCTGTCGCTGGGGTGAGCTGGAGGAGCTAGTGACGATGAATGACGGCCAGATCAACGACGGAACTTTCACTTGCCGCATCTGGGTCTTGCAGGCTCTGGAACGCCTGCAGACTGCGCAGGTTATCAAGTACGGAGACGCGTTGCTGCTGGAGGAGAGGCTCAAGGAGATCGGGAATAGCCATAGAGCGACAGCCATAACAAACGAGCAGCCACGCCCTATCGAAGACATGTTATAGCTTGGTATTGTGCTCTCACTGGAAGCATGTAGTACTCACGAACGCCGAATGCGCTTCGAATCGTATCCCGTCGAACGCCACAGCAGCGCACCGCGCATACGCAGCGCCGGTGCAGACATGAGCGCGCTCTCAAACGAGCAGATACGGGAGATGAGAATAGATATAGACATGCGCGCGAGATTACATTGTACATATACGAGACAGACGCGTACACCTAATCATCTTTTCTCTACAGCGAACCGACGATCGTCGGCGCCAGCGGAGCGGGAAGGGTAGCGTCGAGGAGGTACACATGCATAGGAGCCGAGGCCCACGTCACGAACGAAGAGCGGGGAGAGGAAGAAAGAAAGGAGAGGCAAGAATATATACGGCACCGGGGCCGTCAGCGTGTTTCCAGAGATCGACCATACTCGCGGTCATCGTCCATGCCGGCACGCGTCCAAAAGCGAACCACCGCACCAGCACGATGAGTTTGTGTTCGTTCGTTCATTCATTAGCGGTTATGCTGCCGCGTTCAAGCCGCCACGGGCACCGAGCCGGCCGGCTCGGGGATGCCCATCTTCTTGCGGACGATCTCGAACGTCTTCAGCATCTTCCTCCGCGCCCCCAGGGCAGCGACGCCCTTCGCCTCGAGCGCGGCCTCGTCCATCAGGACCATGTCCTTCCAGTTCACGTCCTCGAAGTTCGGCGTGTACTTGTGCAGGCGCAGGCTGCGCAGCCACGCCGGCACGTCTTCGAGCACCTTCGGGTCCACATCCTCCTCGTCCTTCTTGTCGCGCACGCTCGGCGACTTGCCTGGGGAGCGCGCGCTCCGGAGGCCGCTACGAGCGCTCGGCGAGCTCTGCGGGTGCATGCCCATCCCGAAGCCCCCGAGGCCAGCCTGCCCCAGCTGCGCCGCGGCAGTCATCTGGAGCGCGAGCAGCTGCTCCGGCGTCATGTTGTTCATCGCGGCGAGGTTCTGCATGTTGAACATGTTCCCGAACGGACTCAACGGCATACCGCCGAAGCCCCCCATGCCGGGCATGCCCATGCCCAGTCCAGGGCTTCCCATCCCCATGCCGAAACCGGCCATGCCTAGTCCGTTCATGTTGTTATTATCGTCGTTGTGCCTGCTGTTCTGAGAGAGCGCCGGGCTCCGTACGCCGTTCCATCCACCCTGGCCTCCGAACCCGTTGCTACCACCGCTGACGTTCCTGGTGTTACGCTGTCCATGCTGGTTGTTGCCCTGGTTGCTGCTGTTGCTGTGGCTCTCGTCATCGTTCATCTGCGCGCTACCCTTCGAGAGACGGTTAAGCCTCTTGGGCGGGTCGGCGATCAAAGGCACGCCGTTACCGCCGGTGGCAGTCCAGTCGTTAAGCTTCACTGCAGCGGCATCGAGGCTCTGCTGAGCGTTGCGAGTGTCCTTGAACATGGGCATGAGGGGCGTGTTAACCATGCTGGCCCAGCTGCCCTCGGCCATGGGCGACATGCCATCCTCGAGCTTGGCTGACTTGAGCGCATTGGCAGCGCCGGTGAAGTCAGTGCTCTTGGGCCTAGACGCGTTGGTGTTACCAGTAGGGATTGTGAGCTCCTGTGCACCCGGAGAGCTCGGACGCTCGTCGACCTGGCCAAGCTGGTTGGGGCCAGAGACCCAGTTGCGGTTGTCCAAGCTGGCACTGAGAGCGGGAGCCGAGATACGATGAGCAGCGTTGCTCGCTTTCCTGGCCTCGAGCCTGGCGCGCTGCTGCGCAAGAGTAGCCGCGGGATCATTTCCGCCGGCAGAGGGCAGGTTCGCCGTATCCGGGGAGAGGAAACCGTTCGGGTTGGTGTCCAGACCGAGGTTAGGGCGGTTGACAGGAGAGAAGTTGCGGGCAGTAGGAGAAGCAGGAAGGCCAGACTTCAAGCTGGGCGACTTCAGATTCATCTGCGCCAACTTGGCCTCCATCTGGCTCTGCATAGAGCCTAGCGATGACGAGATCAGAACATGCCAACAAGGCAGCTGAGAGTACTCACTGCCAACAGCGGGGCTGAGGAGGGCGGTCATAGGATCCGACCTGGCCATCTGCTGGAGAACCGTAATGAAGAACCGGATCTGGACCTGCGTTGAATGTTGCAAAAGACTGTAAAGAGCGGCTGTGCGCTCGGCTTCCGACAAGACCTTGAACCCTAACCAGAACGTGAGTATGCCAGGGGATGAACAAGACGATACAGATAATACACACATTGCTCGATAGCGCTCAATTCTTCTTTGAAGTTGACGTCCAAGGAGGCAGCAGCCATCTCTTCCTAAGCATGGCGTCAATAAACCGAAGTCAAGGACAAAGGAACATACTAACCAGCGTTACCTCGTAGTTTTGGAAGGTTTCAAACCACTGGTCAATTGCCTCGGCTATTGAAGGACGAATTGTCAGATGGCACAACGATAGTCTTGAGAATAGCGATGCTCGCCTTCCGGAGTCTGGAACATGCCAGGGCTGCCGAGGAGCTCGCTCGTGGGCCTGCCAGCGCCAGAGACACCTCCAGGTCGAGGAGATGCGGGGGGCAGGCCCGTGCCGACCGCCGAGGGTCGGGGAGACGGCCCCATGGAGGCGCGAAAGTTGGGCGAGCGGCCTTGAGCATTACCACCAGGGCCAGGGGAGGGGCTGGGGCTGGGCGGGTGGAGGGAAGCCATATCTGTGACTGAGAAAATATGAACAGGAGTGAAACGACGTCGAGTCGGGTTGTATGGCTAGAATCAAGCGGCACGCTGCTGGGAACGCGCGATTGGGTCTAGACAAGACCAGCGGAGCCTGCCGGTCTAGGAAATGACAAAGGGGCTCAACGACTCTGTGGACGGCGACGAGGGCTGTCCGGACGATGGGGGAAGAGATGAAGGCGTTTGCCACTTCATCCATCAATTGGCGTCCCGTCCTCGCCACCAGCAAACACGTCCAAACACCACCTGCCATGGCCATCTGCCATCCTCCTGATCACAACAATACACACCACACATCATCTACATATCTATATAGATCATTGTTCGTACGTACAGGGGCTTGTCCCAGCAGTGCCCGGGTGATGAGGAGGCGTCTCGAAGGAGTACAGCGGACATAGCATTACTCGAAACAGTGCCGCCAACAGTGGCGCGCAAACCTCGCTCGTATGATCATCGTATATTCGAAGAGCCTGCAGTACGGTTATTCACCTCGAGCTCGGTCTCTATTATATGTAAAGCGAATGCTCAGATGTATACGAGCGAACTACGGGAAAGGTAAGCTTTTGGGATATCATCACGTAGACATGAAAATAGAACCGCGGGCCGAGCATACAGTGGCTGTTTGTCATGCCTTAGCCACCGTTTTCTCGATTCGCTCTCTCCAAGGGCCATGCAGTCGTCGGAACACGTCGGAAAGATAGGTAAACATGGCTAAGGTATGTATATTTCAACCCACAAGGTTCTTGAGGCCTGCACATGCATAGTTCATTTAGCCGAGGCCAACCGATTTCGGAATGAGTGCATAATACAGCTACACTTTTCTCGACATGCACGCAGTGATGATCACCCAGAAAATCACACTGTATACGATTATGTGCTTCTATCTGTAATGTTGAAAAGTTGCAGAATCCTTGAAGGGAAGGATCGGCGTCGAGTTGAATAGTTGCGTTACTGTCCCGAATACAGTACCGGGCCACTGATAGTATGAAACTGACAACATCCGTCAAAGGCTGCGCGGGACATCATGGTCATTCCCCCGTCTAGGTGGTCAGGGTCCGTCGTAACACAGCATTGTATTGCAAAATGCAGTAACTGAGCTGGTGGACAGGTCGTATACACGTAGCAGACATCTGCATATGGACGAAACGATCTAGCATACAAAAGGTTCCGTACTGTAAGTTGACGAGAAACAGAGGAGCATAAAGGAGTGGCGGGCGAAGGAATAACAAGGCCGAACGTACGAATTATCAAGGGCTGTAACAAGGCGCAGTCTTCTCAACGCCGAGCCTCATGGGCACTGCGTCATCAAGGATCTCAACAAACGACGGAGAAATCAAAAGATACCAGCGGCGCCCACGCCTTACGCGACTAGGCCCAGCGCTGCGAGCTGGCGCAGCTCGCTCGACTTGCCCTCGACGTTGCGGAAGTAGTCCAGCGCCTTCGCCGTCTTGCGTTCCGCCTCCTCCGCCCCCTGCACCTCGCGGCTCTTCTCGTCCATCGCCGCGCGGAAACACCCCTTCAGGTCCCACGACGCCAACCGGAGCACCTTGCGTGTCTCCCGGCTGACCCGGAGCGCGTGCGCCTCCACGAACGTGCCCTCCACCCCGCGCCCCTCCGCCTCCTTCGCCAGCGTCGCCTTGATCCGGCGGCCGACGGTCCGCGGGATGGCGCTCGGGAGCTCGAGGACGAAGTACACTGCCGCGCCGATGGTGACGGCGCCGAGAACCGGCACTGCCCACTTGCGCGTATTCTCGCTCTCGAACAGCGCGCCGATCCGGAGGAGGCCCTCGACGATACCGCGAGCGCCGATCGCCTGCCCGCCGACCATCGTGAGCGCGCCGACGCCGACCGACGCAATGCTCAGCGCGGTCATCGGGCTGTCCTCCTCGGCTTCGGCCTTCTTGTCGCCGAACGTGACCCAGAACTGGTGCTGCACGTCGAACAAGTCGAAGAAAGTCGGCTCGAGCATGTCGGGATGCTGCGCGAGGCCGATGCCCAGTCCGAGCATGCCTCCGGCGACGACGGCGCCGTTCGACACATGCCGGCTCCTCCTCCTCGAGTTCCTGTCGCCACGCACGGAGAACATCGCCTCAGGAATGAAGACCCGCCGCGGACGATCGATGCCCTCGGGCAGGTGCTCGTCGCCTAGACGCGAGATCTTGTTGACGGAGTTCGACGTCGTGATGCGTGCCTCGTCCTCGGCCATCTTCACCGCAGCGTCGAGGCTCGCGAGGAGCGTGCGCTTGACGTCACGGGCGTAGTCCCAGATGTAAAGCAAGCCAGGGTAGGACGGCATCTTGAGCGAAGCAGTGTCGATGCCGAGCTTCCCCTGGCTGACGCGGTCAAGCGCGCTCGTGAGCAGTACCTTCGTCCGGCTGCGAGTAATGGACGAGCCCTCCTCTTCGACAGACTCTAGGCTGTCCTCCAGGTTTTGGCGGCCGCTCTTCATGTTCTCGAGCACCGGACGTGACCTGTCGAGATCCTCGCGAGCACGCTTGAGCTCCGCCTCAGCGACGATGGCATTGGCGCCGACAAGGAGGTCGACATCGGACAGGATGTGGTGGAGGTACGTGGACGCAGGAGCGAGCTTGGACTTAGAGCGCTTGACGAGCACGAACGAGCGGAGCTTGGACTCGAGCTTGTCGAAGGATGGCGCGCCGTTCTCTATGGCTGCTGCAGAGTCGACAAAGTGAACGAGCTCCTCCGCGTCAGCGTAGGTCGCTGGGCTCAGCTCCTTGATCTGCTGAAGCACGAGCCGCTTGCACTTGGCCTTGTCACGGATGTGGTCGTACTTGTTCACGACGATGAAGACGTACGCCTTCTCCTTGCTCGCGGTCGTCAAGAACTCCTTCGCCGAAAGGGTGAAGTGGTTCTCAGCAGAGACAACGAAGACGACGACGTCGATCTCCTCCTGGCGACTGAAGACCTCGGTCGTCTTGACGAGATCACGGTTGAGCCCAGGCGCGTCGATCAGCGAGATATCGACGACACCATTGTGGAGGAGTGAACTCGTCGGGTCACGCGTGTCGGACAGGTAGATCTTGAGCACCTGCGACTCGTCTTCGTTCTCCGACACGAACGACTCCAGATCCGAGAGAGGAGCGCGAGTGAACGTCGATTCGTCGCCCTTGTTGTAGGGAACGCCATCCTTGAGGATGTGTAGTTCCTCCTTGCCGTCGTTCTCCGCGACCGCGTCATGCACTTCGCAGAACGCAGTCGTGCACGGTTGCTGGTCAACCGGCATGACCTCGCGACGCAACAACGCGTTGACGAAGGTCGACTTTCCGGCATTGAGGTCACCGGTCACGAGCACCTTCGACGACGTGTCTTCCACGCGGAGCCGGAGCTTGTCCATATGGGTGACGGCATTGCTGATCCGCTCGTCCAGCAGATTTGCGATGGACGACTTCTCGAGCTGCGAAACGAGGGTCGCGGGTGAACGTGAGGAGCCGTGAGCACCGATGTTGAGGTCGAGACGGATGACATGGAAATCGGCCGAGTCCGAAGAAGGAATGAGCCCTTCAGCTTCGTCGCGCTGAGTTGACTCCGGCTCTTCTTCAGCATCTGCGACAGACGCCAAGGTCATTGAGCAGGCCCTTCCTGCGCGCGCCGGGTTGACAACGACATCGGCCTGGAAGTTCGGGTCATCGGGGAAGGAGAGCGAGCGGCGCATACCCTTGCGCTTCTTCACCGGGGTGAGCTCTGCTACTGCATCCTCGGACGCTGCTGCATCGGGTTCCTCCTGAAATTGCGGGTACCTGACAACCCACGACTTTTTGTTGAAATCGCGGAGGCCGCCTATCAGAGATTTTGTAGCGTCGATGGCAGTCAGAAGCCTGTTGAGCACAATGAGCACAAATTCCCGACCTTGAGATGTAGGCTATGTAAGCCGCGAACTCTGACGTCTGCCGTGACGTGGTACACCGAATGCAGAGGCTATAAGCCCCGACGATCGGCATCTGGTGGCGGAAGAAGGAATGCGGGATACACATAACGCCCTGCACTACACCGGGGCACCCGACAGGGAAGACTGCCGCCAGCCTTTGACCAGTTCCACTGCACGAGTGCCTGAGGTGTTTCGGACCACATCACGCAAAAGATTGACGAACATGCCAACGGCCTGAGTAGTGATGTGACCTGACCACCGTCGGCCGGGACCCACGCAGTGCACCCACGAACACCACATAGTGGCGACACTGCACGTTCGCGCTACGTGCGGTAGGAGCCAAGTGATGCATGTCGCTAACGACCCAGGTACTGAGGCTGTTTGGTGTGGCACAAGGTACGACGAAGACGTAGGCGTAGGGGATGTCCAGATTCGCGTACCCGAACCTCGGCGGCCCCAGCTATCCTTCCTCCCACACGCTCATATGAGCATGCCAAAAACCGCCCCCAGAAACAGGGCAGGTCAAGTCATAGACGAAGCTGAACTTACCTCTCTTTAGCCCCAACATACGCCTCCTGCATATCTTCGGCGACGCGAGGTGCCTCAACGCCCTGCTCCGAGTCATGAGGGATTTGCTCCCTGCGCGAAGTTTGTGGGAAGTAAGATGCAGCCATAATAGTGCTCGGTCCACAGAGTGGTTAGCTAGTTCTTCTATATGTTTGCTTTCGTCGTCACCGTCGTCGTCGCCGCGTAGGTGGGTGGTGATGGTTATGGAGAGTGATGATGTGATACTCCGGGTTCGATGTTGAGGCCTGTGAATATCCTATGCTTCGGGGTTCAAATCTATACTGATTGTAGAAGCCTAGATTGGCCTCGGCAATGCTCGCCGGAAGCAGCTGACTTTGAACTAGAACTTGGCGGAAAATAACGTAGATCCGCCTCCGAGTCTTTCCGTACGTCCGTACGTCCGTTCTGGTGACCGGCGGTGTTCAATAAACACTGTCACTTCATACTCAACGTCGGATCGTACACTTTCCACCGTCCAATGTCGTATTCTTCGTGCACGCCGTTGTTGGACAATCAAGCTAACAGCTGCTTGGAATAAGACGAGGTGAATGCAGTGGAGACAAGCAGATGAAAAGGGGGCACGCGGTTCGAGTCTGCGACATGAGCTTTTCTTGGCGAATTGACAAGTACACCACTCAAGGGTGAATGCGCTATATGCGAGGAAATGGTTGAATTGAAGATATGCTCTGAACACAGCCTCGTCTCGTCGACGGCGACGAAACAGCGTTTCGGAGGGTTATGAAAACCAACAAAAAAGCCCGCGAAACTCCGCGAAATCGCGGAGGGACACGATGCGCCCTATCGTTGTCAAATTCGGGGTCCACAATATACTCGAGTGGCTCCGGCGTGGGCGCCGGCTGTGTACCTTGCGACTGGCCATTTGCGGGTATAGCTGACTCTGACGGGCTTTCGGTCATGTCAGTAAAGTATGGGCCTGTATGGGCGCCGTGCTGCGTCCGGATCATTTTTATATTGTAGTAGCAGTGTATCTCGTTGCACAAGTGAAGTAAAGACACACTCCCTTCCACTGCTCTGGCGAGGATGTACCCTGTAGGGTGCTCATGAAGGCTACTAGTAGGGTGGGCCATACAGAGGAAGGCAGATACTCGCGCGATCGGACTACGTACGTGGTCGCGAATTTGCGCGACGTGCGCGGAGTCGTGGACATCTCAAGTTGCATACCAGTGACAGAAGTTATGTTTGGGTTGTTATCAGCCTAAAAGCATACAGATGGGGTACTCAAACGGCGAGAATCCGAATCTGCATGTCGAATCACCTCCGGAGGGACATGCAGGATCGGATGCACGATTTTCGGCGATTTTGGTAAATCTGAATTGTATCAACATCGAGCACCTCAAAAATTATTATTGTCTCATAACCGAGTACACTGAGTCACTGACCTCCGCTAATATGCATGTGTCGCAATCGCGCTCTTTTGCGAGTGGTGTCCGCTGAGGCCATCTCCCACGGTTCGTCCTACATCAAGGGCGCACCTGAGTCACTGCCTGCAGCTGAACACGGAGTATTAGTACTTTCATATGGGCACAAGTGGGAATACCTTGACCGTGACCACGACTCGGCGACTACTACCCACAGGAGAATGAGCGACTCGACCAGAGAGACTAGATGTACAAACGTGCCTTCCATGGGATATGATTTTGTGGTGTATGTATGTATTTTCTTTCTTTCTTTCCTTATGAGCCTACATGGAAAGCTTCGAAGTTGCCTCCGCGGCGGCGCGACAGAGATGCGTGCAAGCGCGACGTGACGTGAGTGACATAAGTGACACCGGGCAAACAATGCGCAACAACCTGTAAATTCACACGCTGCAATCCGCCATACGGTATCTTCATCCGAACGGCGCTTTGTATTGAACCTCGACTCAGGCGAAGGCATAGGACCGGACTCTGCGCGTTGCATGTCTAAAGGCAGTCACCTCGTTGCAGCGATGACGAGGAGCGACAGCACTTTCGAAGAGATCCCCATCATGTGAGTTGCTACCTAGGCTCGGACTAAGGTTGCAGCTAGAGACGATCTTGATTGCGTACTATGATCACAGTGACTTGAAGGACATCAGCAGCACAGACCCTACTGTTCGGCGGGCTCTCGCGGACACAATCCGAGATGCGTGCATCAATGTCGGATTCTTCTACGGTGCGCAATCTATGGCCATCTCGCAGTTGTTTACTCAAGCAACCTCGCACCAACTCAGTGAAGAACCACACGATCCCTCAATCCGCGATCGACGACGCCATCGCCTCTGGCAAGCGCTTCTTCTCCCTCCCACTCGAAACCAAGAAAGGACTAGACATCCACAAGACCGGGAACTTCAAGGGCTACACCGCCCTGCTTGGCGAGAATACGAACTCGGATAACCGTGGTGATCTGCACGAAGGCTTCGACTTCGGCTGGGAAGAGTTCTCGGGGAAGGGTCGCGCGGCGGAAGAAGATGGAGTTATGGGTGGCGGGAACGTCTGGCCGGAGGGGCTCCCTGGATTCAGGGAGGCGTGCCTCGAGTATTAGTGAGTAGCCTCTGCTTCGGTGTCGGTGAGCATGCTCACGAGGGATTTTGAGTCATGCTGCTGTGAATCTGGGCAAGATGTTCTTCCCGCTCTTTGCCCTCGCGCTTGATCTCCCGGAGAACTTCTTCGACGATAAGGTATGCAACCTAGTCTTTCCCTCCCGAAATGTAGACGCCGAATGTCTTGCCAGACTACGAAACCTGCGGCAATTATGCGTCTGCTTTACTATCCGCCCCAGACTGGCACAGTAGACGACCGCGTAGAGGGAATCGGAGCGCATACCGAGTAAGAGCCTCTACATACCTCCCATCAGATTAGTAGCTGACGCGTGCCCCAAAGCTATGAGGTGAGAAGATCGCACGTCCATTGAGCAGCAGACATTGAGGTGCATGGACCAGTGTTTTACCATCCTTTGGCAAGATAGCGTCCAGGCGTTGCAGGTGCTTAACGCCGCAGGGAAGTGGATCGATGCCGTACCTATTCCAGGCACTCTCGTCATCAAGTGAGATCTATTCATTGCCCATTCACTCGCCGCTCTCATAACATTTTCTAGCATTGGCGATCAGTTCGCGCGCTGGTCAAGTGGGTCTTGTTGCGTCTAGTGGGCGCATACACACTGAAGCACTGCATTGGTAGATGATGTGCTGAAATCGACTGTCCACCGCGCCGTCAACCGGTCGGGTGTCGAACGCTACTCAATTCCTCTGTTCTTTGGCAGCGACTTCAACGTCAAGCTTGAGGTCAGTGCTATCTCCGTTGTGCCCACTCATCGAGTATGGCTGACCATGATCGCAACGCTAGCCATTACCTGGATGTGTGACGGAGGACAATCCGGCCAAGTATGAGGTCGTGACTGCCGGAGAGTACGTGAAGTCGAGGTTAGAAGCGACGTACAACAAGCACTAGCCTTAGGGTAGTGTAGCAGTGTATACATGTCACCATGGAACTGCCTTGAATTTACACTCAGCAACGCGAGGACGTGGCTCTGGGGGCGGTGTCGGGAAACTTCCGTGAACATGTACCAGAGAAGGATGTGGCTGCCCGCAGCGAAAAAGTGGCTGCGGCGTCGGCGAGTCCTACTTACTCTCACCTCGACTCTCATCTCGACTTCATGCGCAGTGCTCTCCACATCTTGCTACATATACCGCATCGCAGAAGCGAATATGAACATCCCATAGGCTCAGTTCAGAATACACCTGGTCGAGAAGGTATGCTCTCACAGCCGTTCTATGTGAACAAGGGTCTCCACGTGGAGCGACGCTCATGCGCACATGTGTTAGTAGGCTGCTACCACCAATGCCCACTACAACCACTTGAAGCCATGCAAGCGGGTTAGACATAGTCCTGAACATGCTTACGAGGGTTGTCTGCCGGTCGTGCGCGCGGTCCGTGGTCTCGCCAGTCTCTGCCACTACCCGATGTCGATGGTGCTTGTAGGAGACATCCAGATAGGCACTGATCTCGGACGATAACCCCCGCTATCACCGTGGTGCTTGCAGAGGGTACGCTGAGCGCGTCTAGCCACTCCGTACGCACCATATCCGGTTTAGACTGTTCGAAGGTGCTTGTACGAGTTCAAGTACTGGACGCCCATTCCATTGCGCTGACGGCGAGCTGCCCCCCGTCCCTCTACTTATAAAGGCGATGGTAGCACTCGCCATGTCGACCCCATCGTCGCCTCGCGCAGCGCGAGAAGTCCCCGTCCCCAAATCCCGACATCATGCAGTCCGCCACTCAGTACACGGCAAACTCCGAGCCGGGCTACCACAACCTCGGCTACCCCGATCCCTCGAGCCTCGGATTCGACACCGATATCCCCGTTCCCTCACTCAACGAGTTATACACGTCTAGTGATCATGTCTGGGCTGGACGCCTCATGGGCGATCTGGAGTACGCTACTCTGGAAGCCCTAGCGAGCGGTACGATGATCCTACCGGCGAGTCCTAGGGTAGCCATAGCACCCTATGCCTACCTCAATTATGACGTTGGACAATATCCTCATGCTACTATTAGGTATGCATGCGACGGCTGCATCATACATTGAACGTCATATTGATCTTGCTTCATCACACAGCGAATTCGATCAAAGCATGGCCCCGACAGCTCAGCTCCCGGGAGCTTTCGGTGCATCGCTGCTGGGAGGCGATCCGCTATGGGGCGACTCGCTCAGTAGTCTTTCTCCTGAGGCTGGGACACCTTTCAACATCTATGGTTGGAGCAACTTTGCAGGCACTCCTCCCTCCCTCACCGTCGAAGCTAGCCCCATCATCGATGCAGCTACTGTATCTCCTGACCCATGGTTGTCATCCGGCAATTATACGCATGCGCCTTCCCCCTATCAAGCACAGTGCGAGGTGTACGGCCCGTACTCGAGCTTTGGCAGTTCTTCTTCGAGTGCCGCGTCCCCGGCATCGGAGTGGGCTAGCATCTTCTCTCCCGCAGCGTCACTGTCGCCCCCGGAGACAGCCCCTACGGCATATTCCTCCACTTTCCCCTCTCCGGAGCGCACGATAATCGCTCCTTCCCCACCAGTCGCGAAGAGCCGACGGAGCAGGAAGGCTACTCCTCACGTCGGGCGTGTTCGCTCGAGCACGTCCCAGTCAGTCAAGCCAGCCCCTGCCTCTATCTTCCCAAGTGGACGCATCCGCGCCACCGCTCCGCGCAACAAGCAGGTTCCCGTCGACGAGATCAAGAAGCCTGTGTGCCGCGGCAAAACATGGTTCTGCTCGCATTGCTCGTACCATACGCAGCGTGAAGGGGACATGCCTCGACACATGAACACCCACACTGCCAACGACAAGTTCGTCTGCTGCGGAGTCCCGGTGGGAGACGTACTTGGGTACACGGGAGAGATTCGCGATTTTGAGGGCCAAGCCATGGCTGGCGGTTGCTCGAAGTCGTTTGGTCGTAAGGATTCGTTCCTTCGACATTTGCGGGTTCGCGAAGGACAATGTATTAGACCGACATACCTGACGTCCGAGTCGTCATGATTTTTGCATACTTATAGTTATCTGTGGTCTTAGCTTGTATCACCATGTACTTTGAAGACCATTCAAGTTTGTCAAGACAGGCCACCGCGTAATGCTCAACAAACGTGGGTTAATTGAATGCGATTAGCTACCATACTCGAACTTACGCTGCCCGCGGCATAGCATCATATACCGCCAAGCGTCAGACTGTTTGACAGTGGATTCGCTCTCTCCGTGATTCACACTCCGGGGCTCTTGAATTGAACTTTCTCCTACCCGAATCGCATGTTGAGCTTTCGTGAGGGACGCTATGAGGAGCTGTTATGAGGTAGCTGTAGAGACATCGATATCGAGGGTTAGGGTTCCGCAATAAGTATAGGGCGGACGCAGCTTATGTAATTGTCACTACTAGCTGCGTCGACACTTCCAGTCTCCTGCCCATCCACTCTGGCGAGGTAGGGGGCCCGTGTCGATAGTTCAATTCAATGCTCCATTTCACGACATCACCTTCAGCCACAATTCCGCCACAATTTCATCACTCCGCACCTTCCCCGCACTTCCCCGACCCACCCCCGACCCCGCCAATTCAAACTCCACAATCTTAATCCCCTCTACCTCGCCAGAGCGTAGAGGGGATTAAGGTTCAGAGAGAATACATTGCACGTGATCTCGGGACTTGGCGTAGGGTGGCCGTTCGACACTTAGCATCGACCTATTCTAGCGACACGGGGCCCCCTACCTCCCGAAGGCGGATGGGCAGGAGACTGCGACACTTCCCGCTGTGAAACGGAACCTAACGCAAACCGACGACTTACCATAACGTACTATGGGACAATGCCAGACACTGCTAAGCATCACCCCGTTTTACTCTGCGCCGTGTCGTGCAGTGGTGCTCGTGCACGCAACGGTAGACTGGTCCAAGGCTGCCAGCCGCTGCTACGCTTGCACTAATCATCAAGCAATGAGTTCGAAACGACTCCGAGCCGGAGATGGCAGCGTTCGAGAGAATGTGTAACTGGTCGCGTGCTTGGGTGAGTGCCAGTTTCCATCACTGCCCCGGTGCCCGACATCGGTGACGGTGCTTGTCGATAGGCCACGATAGGAACTGATCTCGGACGAGAGCTCCTGCTATCACCGTGGTGCTTGTCGAGGTCCTGAGGCCTGAGCCACGAGGCCGATGGTGCTTGTACGAGACTTCGAGCGCCTGTGACATTGGGCTGCGACTGTACGAGCTGCCCACTGTCCCTACGCGTATAAAAGCGATGGTACTACTCGCCATGTCATCCCCATTGTCGCCTCTCGCAGCGCGAAAAGTCCCCGTCCTCCAGTTCCGACATCATGCAGTTCGCCACTCAGTCCCAGGTCGAGACCCTTGGCTACTACCCACCTGATTTCTCCGATCTTGCACACATCGACACCGACATCCCCAGCCTCTCACTAGACCCATCGTCTACGACTGGAGATCAAGCCTGGGATGAAAGTCTCATGGCCGCATTGGAGTACGCTGCGCTCGCCGGAGCCCAGGCGAGTGGTAGCATGGTCCTACCGACTAGTAGCTTTCGGCCAATGGTTGCACCTCATTCCAACCTTGGCTATGATACTAGTCTTAGTCCCTCCTACGTCAGGTACGCGTACATCATTTGTGCGATGTTATGAGTCGCTCACTTTGTTGCACAGCAGATTTGGCACTCACGTGGCCGTACAGTTCCCCGGGGTCTCCTATGCATCGACGCCAGGGGACGTCCTGCTGTGGCGCAGCTGTGACAGCAGAAGTTTGGCTGAGGAAACCGTCGATTTCGAAAGCTGGAGCAGTATCACAGGCACCCCCTCGTCCCTCCTCGCAGCAGCCGGCCCCGTCGTTGACCTAATACAAGCTTCCTATCCTGCAGAGCTATCGCGGGGCTCCTATCAGTCTACGCAAGCATTCGCTCCATGTGAAACCGCGTGCGGCGCGTACGTGATCTCGAGCAACCAAAGCCCGAGTATCGCGTCTCCGGCATCGGATTGGGCGAGCATCTTCTCCCCCGCAGCGTCACTGTCGTTCCCGGAGGCAGCTCTCACTGCATCTTCTTCCAGTTTCCCATCTCCGGAGCCGACTACAGTCACCCCCTCCTCGCCAGCCTCGAACAACCTACGGAGCAGGAAGGCCACTGCTCACGTCGGGCGTGTTCGCTCGAGCGCATCCCGACCTCCCAAGCCATCTCATAGCACTCCATGTCTCGCGAGCGGTCGCGTTCGCACCACCGCTTCCCGAAACAAGCAGATTTCTGCTGACGAGATCAAAGGGTCCGTGTGCCGCGACGGCACATACTTCTGCTCGAACTGCTCTTACCGAACGCGGCGCAGAGGGGACATGCTCCGGCACGTGCAGACACACTCTGACATCAGGGAGTTCGTTTGTTGTGGAGTCCCCGTAGAAGACGCACCTGGATACGTTGGAAAGAATCGTTACCATGAGGGAAGGGAGATGGTTGGGGGCTGCCGGAAAGCGTTCAAACGCAAAGATTCCTTCCTGCGGCATTTGCAGGCTTCTGCCGGAACATGCATTAGACCAGTGTACTTGGTATCATCGTGATTATCTCGCGCCTAGCTATTCCCCTCTGTTGTATCCCTACTGTCCCGCTGGTGCAGTGCGAGCCCTACAGCCAGACGATCTTCCCGAGCTTGAGCAGACCTCACGGTGGCACTGTACGATGGGATACTCTTCTCCCATCCGCTTTTGAGTGGCTTCTCCTTCCGCTCACGTCTATGTGGTATTCACTGGCAGTTGATTACAGGATAAAATGATAACGACAGTATGGATGATGGCAAGCCATTCGGAAGGACAGACGGACAGACGGGCCACGTTAACATGAGCAGCACAGTATGCAGCCTCTTCTCGGGTATTACAAGCATGCGAACGGGTTCGCATTCCTATGTCTCGAAGCAAGGCCTTCTATGTGAATTTATGTGGAACCCTATGAGGGACCGCACTGGACAAAATGAATTAAAAAAAGTACAGCGGCCAAAAATGAGGTGGCATCGAAGAAAATCCTCCACGTGGGGTGGCAAAAAAAATCCGCGTGGCAAATGACGGCTGAGCGCTAACTGCGTCATAGATGGTTGCCGCCGCACTTGCGCTTGCCACTGCAGCACTGCTACGGGTACCACCACTATGGTCCATGGTGTAAGGTGCGATGTGTTCTATTGCATCACACATACTGTATACGTACTTAACTTGTAATGTTCTAGCCCGCAAGCTCCGCGAAAGGCGCATCGCATCGCGCGGACCTCAACCGCTGCAGTGCGCTTCCCGCTGCCCTGCCCGCCCTTCACTCCCGTCCTCATCAAGACCGACCTCGTGTTGTGTGTGACGACGCGGGGTGGGCTCGCGTGGAACCAGGGTCGCGCGGGACAAGCTTACGGGTATGGCGTGCATCTCCCTGCTGGTCTCGCAAGCTAGCAGCGCAATTTGCCAGACTCCGGCTGCGACCGCCTCTTCAAGCTATGCAGGAGAGAGAGGGGAATCGCCCGAGCTGTTGCCCAGTCAGCCAGTAGCCAGTGAGCTGGTCTGACGCTGCTGTAGTTGGTCGCGAGGATGGTGGAGAAGGAGCGGGTGCGTATCATACACTATACGCCGCGAGGCTTGACTTATATCTCCCCAGTCCCCCTTCGCACCCATTTGTCGCCCATCGCCACTGTGCCTGCCGTGTGGCTATCCCGCAAGTCCCTCTACAAGCACCACAACATGGTGACAGTCTCAGGTCCCTCTACCGCTCGCCATCCGTCGCCTTTCCGGAGAGCAAACAAGATCTCCTTGCGAGCGCCGCCGCCGGCACCTTCTAAAGGCGTGAGTTGACACCACACCCATCCCAAAGTGAGTCCCCTCGTGGCATATCCTTGCCAGCCTGACCCTTATCATGCCCACAAGGAGACTCGAGACTGCGAAGCTATGCTCCAGGTTCGCGCTGTCGCCTCCACTGGCGTTGTTCATCGCGTACACTCTCCACCGAACGCGACCACATACATCGGGCTCGCCGCTCTCTACCTCCTTCAATGCCCAAAAGCGCGGTTCCCTGCTGCCCGTGGCTCTCCGGGCCATCGACTATTCATCTCCACTTCCATGATTGTGTCCAAGGTCGTTTGCAAACACACCAATTTCAACAAGTCCTGGAGGATCATTGGCCAGGCCATGTTCGCTCTCTGCTAGATCAACCAAATGGAGCGGGAGATGTGCTCCTAAGTGGAGTGGCAGCTCAACATCGAGCCGGAGGCCTTGAAGGAGTTGGAAGCAAAGGTGCGGCGGGATTTCAAGGGCCAGGGCCATTACCCTACTTATGTCCTCCCTTCTCCTGCACCGTCCCCCGTGCCTTCGACCACACCATACAGAGCCTCGTCGAACATGCCCCCGTGCTTCGCTGCACGTCCATCGACACCGCCACCAAAGCCCACGCCCATGCTCGCCGAGACCAGCGGCGGCCTACTCCAGTGGTCTAGTGAGTCCGGACACGCCCAATACCCCGGAGCAGTCGTACTCGACTTCGACCAGCCCTGCCTCTTCCGCGTCGCCATCGACGCCGCCCGGGTTCGTCGACGCGAACATCCGCATCGCCTCGCACAGCAGGCACTGGACGTCGCAAGCTATCAAGCAAGACTCGGTCGTCGTCGTCCCGCCTCCGCTGTAGAAGGTGGCCGGCAAGTCGCTCTCGAGGTCAAACATGTATGACTCCATCTCGACTGGGAAGAAGCCGTCAAAACCGGCCTTTCACCATGGGCGAGAAGCCTTTGGCAAGGGTGCGGGACTGGTAGATTGGTATGTGCAACACCATATCTGCAGGGGTTATATAGGAAAGCAAGTTATGTTGGCACAAGCATGTAGATTAGGTCTTTACATCTGCTATGAACGGGTGGGAGCTATTGAAAGCCAGCAGAACAGGTATGAGCTTTCCGGAGCCAGTTTCAGTATAAGGTGAGTGCCGGCCCCTGTGCTCGCTATGTCAGTCATGGCATTCCTTGTTGGACCATGGGTGGGGATTACGTCCAAGGGAGCTACTAGACATCAGCTGCCGTGCAGGGGCATTCTATCAAGGAAGAATGGGTAGCTACACTGCCCAAATACCATTCTCAATAGGTGAGCATGCCGAATCGAATATACCATTCAGGCATATAGGCTGCTTGATATGACAATTGAACGGTAAGCTGGGCAACAATATTCCCATTTACAGTGGCCTGAGCTCGACGGGAGAAGAGCACAAGTGGCTTCTATAACAAGTATGTAAATGAGACTCTACTGGCGAATTTGACTGACTCTCTATTGGTAGCCCAACCGTCCGGGACCACTGGACCGTCCAGACTATCTTCATGCTAGTCTCCTGCTGCGGCATACCTTCCAAGCACCCCTCATGTCAGCCCCACCCTCGCCTGAGAGCTCCTTACCTCGTCCCTTGGACAACATCCTCACTCAATTCGAGTTACTCAAACGCGACGTGAACACTGCACTGCGGACCCAGCTTGGAGATGCTGCACGTCTGGAGGCACAAATCCAAGTCTGTCGTCGTCTTTTGCAATATATCGAACAGGTAGCGTCAGCAGCCTTGAAAATGATACTGACCATCGGGATGCTGACTGCCTGCTAGCATTCCGCACTTCTCACCGCGGAAAATCAAGCAACAATGACTACAGATATCAATACCATGATATCTTACCTCCAGGTTGCGAAACATCAGTCGGCAGATGAACCCGACATACCACCACAACAACCGACTTCTTTGGTATACACCGGGAGGCCTGGTCGCCCACGGATCGAATTCGATCCTGATGCGCTAGCCACCGCGCTGCAATACCGAGGAGTCACTGATGTAGGCCGGATGTTCAATACTTCAGCCCGCACAGCTCGTCGTGCTGGTCTACAACTAGGCTTGCTGGAACCAGGACAACCTGTGTACGTTGATGTCCAGGGGGACGATGGTCAACTGTACCGTCAGTGGACATCTTCTACTGGGGTGCAGTCAGATCTTACAGATGCCGAACTGGACAATGTGATGCGGGAGATTCTCCAAGTCTTTCCAACACATGGCTGGCGTATGTTAGACGGTAGCCTGGAATATCGTGGCCAGCGAGTTCCCCGCCGGCGCATTCAAGAATCCTACTCAAGGGTGAATGGGCCAAATACCAGGAACGGGTTTGGTGTCCGCCGCATACAGCGACGTGTGTATCGTGTAACCGCTTTCAATTCACTTGTTCATCATGATGGACAACATGGTGCGTTCCACGCCTCTCATTGCTCTCTGCTATTCAATGTTGCCCAGGTCTTATCCGTTGGAAGATCGTCATCCACGCATTCATTGACGGGTACTCGCGTTTTGTCACCGGCATTCGTGCACACACCAATAACCGAGCAGAGACCGTCCTGAAGCTTTTCTTGGAGGAGGTTGTATTCAATCATGGTGTGCCAAGCCGTGCGCGAGGAGACCATGGAGGCGAGAATGTGCTTGTCGCGCAATACATGGAAGATACCCGGGGGCCAAATCGAGGCTCATACATATGGGGAAGGTAATGTGCAATTCCCGAATGTGTAAGTTCTCCTAAGCTCATGCGTGTCCTAGGAGCGTACATAACATCCGAATCGAGAGGCTATGGGTCGATTTCACATCTGGACTTGGGTCAAAGTGGAAGGCCTTCTTCCAGGAACTGGAGATGTCCTATGGTCTAGATGCCGACAATCCCTCCCACATCTGGCTCCTCCACCACCTCTTCCTCACCATCCTGAACCAAGAGATTCACATGTGGCAGGGAGCATGGAACTGCCATAGAATATCGCTCCCTGAGGGCCGACGATCTAGCCCAGCCAAACTCCGTGATATGAGCATGCTGCAGCACGGCATACGTGGATTTCAGGTCGTCCATGACCAGTTGTCCCCTGCTGACATCACTGAGTATGGTGTTGACTGGGATGCTATTGGCAATGGAGACAATCATTATCTGAGACACCACAATGTCCATAACACCAATGATGCATTTTCCAACAACCCCTTCCTTACACATCAACCCGAGCAGTACAGTGTAGTAGACGTGCACGAGCCGAATTGTCCCTTGACAGCAGAGCAGATAGTTTACCTGGATCAAAGAGTATCTACTATTCCGTTTGCATATGAAGTTGACACTTACAGGACTATCTGGGTTACTGCTTTCGCCATATGTACAAATGAGCTTAGCTGGTAGCATAATCATAGTGCATGCACACTTGCAATCCGCCAAGGGATTCAAGTCTAGAGTGGGGCTGGAATCACAAGCTCTTGTTCCCAGCTCAAAATCATATAGCATTACATCAGGCAGTTTTTGTATAGTATACTATGACGAGTCTAGCTGTAGCCGTCAGGGCCAGCATTTGCAAATGTAAAATGGAAGTGCTTGTCCATAGCAGTCACAACATGGTCTTGGGCATCCTGACCGGCATCAACTGCGACCACAAGAGCCTGATTCACCCAGACGTCCAGACTTTGGTGGCATGTATGAGCTTCTGGCGGAATCAGATCATTGTTTCGCTAATGGAATTATTCAGCCAAACAGCTTGCTCGCAAGGAGTGGCTTTACTCACATGGTATCCCAACCGATTACTCTGCCCTCCGAACAGGACGTTCTCTGGGATGTCTCGGAAGAATTCCACCTAGACGAACACATAAATCAGTACCATTCATTCCTTGAGGCCACCAACGAAACCATCACCGTGATAGGC
The DNA here is from genome assembly GCA_000344655.2 of Fomitopsis schrenkii. Lineage (NCBI taxonomy): Eukaryota > Fungi > Basidiomycota > Agaricomycetes > Polyporales > Fomitopsidaceae > Fomitopsis > Fomitopsis schrenkii. The sequence goes on along the minus strand of KE504248.1, from coordinate 28,385 downwards.
CTTCCATCTGCTGGGAGAGCACTCAGGCCTGTTGTATACTTTGCAAAGCGTTTAGCCCGGAAAGCCCTGTCTTCAGCATCACTGGGCAAGGCGTTCCCCTGAGCATCGTGTTCGACATAAATGGCTTGTATCTCAGGGTCATTAGGATGACCAAGGCCCCGAAGGTAGCGGGAAAGTGCTTTCTTATACTTCACCACAAACCGTCCATCTGTGTCGCCTCGGAGGACTCCAAACTCAATGCAGTTGATGACCTGATCGGGGTCATGGATGCGGAAGTCGTACAGTTGTCCAATCAATATCTTGGAAGACGAAGCAACCTCCTATGGAGTGGTCTTAGTGACTGACGCCCTCAGTGGCCTCGGTAGCTACTCACCTCGCAGAAGTTGTGTAAGCTCATTCCAAGCTCAATATTGAGGCCATCCCGGAAGGCCTTGAACAAGCCAAGGCGGCCACTGCTTGCCTGAGTGCTTGCTGTGGCGTCTACTTCCCCTGGGTCGCATCCGGCCCCAAAGAGCGCAGATTGGATGATCAGTTTTCGATAATCTGCCCATTGAGCTTCGTCACACTGCTGGACGTCACTCAGCTGTCAGAGGTAGGCATCAGGACTGCTTGATCAAGACGGAGGATATAGGATCACACCAAATGATTTGTGGCGACTTGAACAAGCCTGGCTGCTAGCTCACGGTTGCGGCCTTGGATCATCTGCAGCTGAGCATGGCTTTCTGGGAGGCAAGCAACCATTGATCCCACGTCAGGGATAATGCGGCAGAGCCATTCAATATCAAGGACAGCATCCCGCCCGTTGATGGCCCACTCAATGAGCATAGGGGACAGACGGCCAGGGTGGTTCCCTACTTTGAGTATGAAGAGTGCTGCCAGAACCCCAGCAGCGAACGCTGTATCCAGAGCAGCAAAGGTGGGAGGGAGTGATCCTACCATGAGGGTACGGAACTTCGAGTCGCCCATCACATCTTCGAAGACGCCTGCAGTACTGAGACAGAGCTCGAGGGCTTCCAAGAGAACTTCACGAACAACGCCTGAGCCAATTGCATCATGGGCTGTATCGGAACCTCTGGAATAACGCAGTGATTAGAACAAGGTTGAGGGTCTAGATTGGGAACTCACGCGCTGAACAAGAAGCGCATGCGGACAAGCTCTGCAAAGGAGGCTTCCGGAGGGGAGATGATGGTCTCCGAGAGGATGGGAAGTCCGATTTCATCAGGACTGTAGACATAGTGTTCCTCAAGCCTGCGCTTCTTCGCGAATTCGATCAAAGCTGTTGCTGCTGCAGGAACGGAGGGAGCAATGACGCGCAGGATGCCATGGCTGACCTGAGATGCAACGGGAGCAGTGCGCCAGAAACGCTCAGTCTGAAGGGTGATGTGTTGGCTAAGATCAGAGATCGTAGGATATGCAGGCTGGAACGACAAATGCGGGGAGTTGTCCACACTAATGGGGTTCTGCGACGAGCCAGGGATGCTTTCTGTGGCAGGGATATTGCCAGCGACGTGGGAGGTAGCCGCCATAGAAAGAGCAAGAGCAGGCCCCAAGTCCAAGGGCGTCTCAGCAGGGACCGCCTGAGGTGGGACTGAGGGAGATGCGGTCATGCTAGGCTGAACGCTGGCGCCGCCGGTATCAGCTGGGTCCAGTGAGCGCAAGCCAAGGAGTGGGGACGGTGAAGGAGAGAATAGTCGTGGATGGACATCAGATGTAGACGTAGACGATGTGTCCGGGCCAGAACCATCAGATTCGGGGGGAAAGATACCAGGGAACGATGCTGGGGTTAGCAGAGGGGAGAAGAGAACTGAATTGGAACGCCCTCCAACGTCAGCTTGGTCAGAGTAGGAGTCGGTGCCAGCTTGGAATAAACTGGACTGGTTGCTTCGTTGTCCGCTGCCACTAGGACATCTCTCGACGCACTCCACGTCGTTCTCCTCTGGGGAGTAGCCACGCAAGCCCTTGGAGCGGCAATGCGCACGGAATTGTGAGAAAACGTGCCTATGGTAGCAGTGATGGACGTTTTCATCACCATCCCACAATCGTCCAGCCATTTGGCCGCCTTTGGGGCCTAACATACAGGTAAGGGAAGGACAAGGAAGATATAGCTGCCCGACTCACAGAAGAGGACAACGCCTACATTGATATCATCTGGATCAGACTCCATCTTTCCTAGCTGATGGAGTTGGGAATAGTGGTATGCGTAGGAGGGCTCATCGAGCCGCCTGATGATCCGGCCCCTGCCCGTCCTGCTCCCCAGGCGCAGGAGGTAGAAAGGGTCCAGATGGAAGAGGCGAGCTTCTTCTGCAAGATTTAGCTGAGTCAGAGCATTGGTCAAAGGGGGTGCTGGTGGGAAGAGGAGACCCAGTGTCGTCGCTATGTCATGCAAGGCTTGGCGCACATATCGCCCAAGGTCCTCATCGTCAGCCTGTGCGTGGATGGTGATAGTCTTCAGGAGCCCTTTCTCCCTGAGAAAACGCACTAGCTCAGGGGAGAATCGGGACGGAGGAGCATCCCGAGCCTCCACAACAATGGTTTCTTGGTACTGCTCAATGCCGTTCATCCAGATGTACTCCTAGCAAGTGATTTAGACTGACGCACCTCGTTTGGAATGAGCCCGATTGCCACCTTCCATTCCCTTGGTAGTCTACCACGCCGCTGCATGGGTACTAGAGGCGCCAAAGGCCTCCGCGTTGTTGTTCGTGCACGACCATGTCCGTTTCTAATCGGACTATATTGTGGCTGAGAAAGAAAGGTGGAAGAGGAGGAGGAATAGCTGCCAGACGTATTGCCTTGGTTACTTGAAATCGAAGAAGAGGAAGAAGCAGGAGGCAAGGCGCTCCAGGAAGGTTGGTGATACTGGGGCCTTCCTGACTCCAGTCGCAACGGCGGCGCCATTGCAGAAGGTGGCCTTGAAGGTAAGGCAGGGTGAGGTAGCCCGCTCGGAGGCACCCAGGCTTGGATGGATGGCTGAGGGGGAGGGCCTGGAACAGGAGCCTGCCAACGCTGGCTTCCAACAGGCGGTAGAGGCATCCTTTCACAAGGAACTGTCAGTAACGGCATGCTAGCTGACCACAAATAGGTACTAACGAAAGCATTTGCGGAGTATGTGCTCCATAGGTTGCACCACATATGCATACCGCTCGGTAGTTAGTCACCTTGGTACTAGTTTAGCCCGTACAGTACTATGACACCAAGACATCGTAACTCACTGGGTGCCCATCCGATGCCTGAAACCTCTGGCATCCTGCCACTGTGCCGCCTCTTTCCTGAAGAACCCTCTGAGGGATGCCGGCAATGTGTTGATCATACGTGTGCCCGCACAGACAAGAAGACTGGCCAAGCATCGAGGTCAGTATAAACCGGCCTCATATTTGTTCTAATCTCACTTGATTATTGAGCGGATCCTCAGGGGTATGGTGGGTGCAGTCCTGGCGGCACACACTGCAAGGTAGGAGCAAGTTTTGAGGCATTTTGGATCTACTCCTGTGGCGTAGTCAGCAAGACTGAGCAGCCGGTATAAAGAAGAGGTGTTTACTTACCTTGTATCTATTGAGCGTGTTTGGTATAGCCGGTACGACGTCCAGGTGGTTGATATTCACAATAGTCACAATAGGAGGATGCTTGGAGGAGGGAGAGGTTGAGCAGCGGTTCGTTCATCCCAAGCAGAAAAATTGGGAGAAATAATGACAGCTCACGAAATGTCATGTTGAACGTGAAACCGGCGTGATTGATTGCTTGCGTCACTCGGTTGCTCTCCTGCTCCTGGTCAATGCACAGATCCTACTTCAGCCAAAGAAGGTACAGCTGCGAGAGTCCTGGATGTACTCAGCTATGTCGGACTTCTTCCAAAGCTCCCATAGAGTGGTCAACAGTTGCAAGATAAGCGGGCTGGTTGGTATGGCTGGCACAAGGCTTGCATGTGCAGATCCATCCGGCGACATGGATGGCCTTGGCTTACAGCTTACAGTTGACAGGTGACAGATGGCGTCGCCCTGCCACTACCACATGGCCAGAGATTGCTCTCCAAGTTGATTGTCCTTCTAGCACAATGGCTAACATATCTCACATTGATTGCTCAAGGGCAGCGGGAGAGCGTGGGTCTAGATAATACAAAGTACGGTTGAACACATGTTCCCCGTCTCTGAGATGTACATTGCTCCAGTTCCTGTCCTAGCTCTGGCGGTGCTAAGGCCCATCATCAAAGAAGATGAGTAGAAGCTGGATGCCATCCTCGAACGACCTGTCACAGAGAAGGATGTGTCATTGGAGATGGTATTGCACTGTCACACATGCGAGAGGAGAGATGATCAAGAGGAGAGAGAACGAGAGAAAGAGGGAAAGAAAGAACATGGCCAATCGCGTGTCCATGCACCACGACTGGCCAACTGGGCGAAGACGCCGCACCATTGTATCAAGGCCTTGTATGCACCTGCCTCCCTGTGAAGCCGTCGTCCACGACAACAATTCGGTCGCACATACGCATCATCTGGAGTTTATGTGTCACCATGAGTGCGGTCCGGACCACCCTAGCATGCGCGAGGGCGCAGGTCTTGTCAGCACGCGCACGATCTGCAAGCGTTGGGCCTGTCTGCCTGAGATGATGAGGGAAGCATTCTCACCGACGAGAGTGCCGTAGTTTGAGAGCAACTCAATGAAGTCGTGCACATTTGCTGCCTTGGCCGCGCGTTGCACGTCCTCGAACGAGATGTCCTTGTTCCCGACGGCGACGTGATCACAGATGGTGGGCATTGGCTCGTTCAGGCCGGTGCTGATCAAGCCGGTGTTCGGCTGGTAAATCTGCTGGAGAAGTGCAGTGATTGTGGACTTCCCATGTCCGGAGGCACCGATGATTGCCATGCATTCGTTTTCTGCAATCTCAAGTGAGAGGTCCTTGAGTACAGGGATGTCGGTGTGCTCAGGGTAAGCAAAGGATACATTGATGAAAGATATGGCGCCGTGGATCTAGGGGCGCAGAACGCCCCGACTCCTCCGTGAAAGTTGAGAGCTTGAGAAGATGCGCTTACTGAAGCCCATGAGCTGCAAGCCAATCGATACAGAGAAGACGACCAGGTTCAGGACCTGGACCATCTGAAGGTAGGAGTAAGTCCCGCGGGCCATGAGAACTGCGCCGACGTAGAAGAGCAAAGCCTCGGCGAGATAGATGAGTGCACTTGCAATGCCGTAGGTGCAGCCCTCGACGAAGGCGCCTCGCACTCCCATGGAAAGAGCAGAATCAGCGGATTGGTCGAATCTGCTCTGGAAGGCGCCTTCTAAGCCCATGGCACGAATACCCCGAATGTTAGAAATAGCCTGTGGAAGGAATCGTCAGCGTGTATCCTCGCGGCTGACTGCGATTGAGCGTACCTCATAGTATCCCTTAGCCACTTCCTCCCGAGCGCGCTTGTTCCTCATCTCGCACTTTGCAACGAGATTGGTCTGCACAGCCATGGTGACCGCGAAGACCGGCGCGATGGCGAAGCCGACCAAGGTCAATTGCCAGCCACGCACCAGCGCCCAGATGAGCCCAATGCCAAGCATTGCGCACACGACGATCGCCTGACAGAGAACGGTAGCGATGAGCGAGCGAGCATCGTCGCCGTCCTTGATGAGGATCTGCACGAGGCGGACGGCGCTGTTATCTGTCTTGTCGAACCACTTCTTGTCCTGCGCGAGCAGGCGCGTGAGGCACACCTTGCGCACGCGAGTCACCCACGACATCGCAACGACCTCCATGATGGCGTACTTGAGCCCGATGAAGAGCCCGTCGGCTGCGGCAACAGCGAGCACAATGCCGCCGAACATATTGATGGTTGAGATATCCTTGGCGCCGATGGACACCTCGAAGAAGATGCGGGATAGGAGGAAGGAGAAGATGGGTGTCATAGCACTGCTCGCAAGGCAGCAGAGCATGCCAATGAAGAGCAGCGGTTTGTTCGGAATGGTGGGGTAGATGTCGCGAACGAGACTCCAGAACGATTGCTGCGAGCAAGGCATAGGCTCCTCGGTCGCGGCTTCATCAGAGGACTCAACCTTGACGGCCTTGAGGGCTGCCAGGCTCTTCTCGTCCCAACGAGCCCGAGGGCGCTTCGTCTCCGCCCGCTTCGTTGTAGCCTCGGCGGCAGTACGCTTCAAAGCCGCCTTCTCGAGATCGAAGTCCTCATCATCAACGGTGATGGGGGAGAGGAGGGATGTGGTCGAACGGTGGGAGTAGAGGGTGGGGGAGGTCGGAGTGAACTGCAAGCTGTAGCGGTGGCTCGCCGAGGTGAGGGTAGCAGGAGGTGAAGCGAGAGAAGGAATGTCGATGTGCAGGGTCTTCCTGCGACGCTGCTTCACCTTCTCCTCCACAGGGTCCTCGGGGGGAGCAAAGCGGCTGATGCGCTGCATCTCGCGCGATGCCAGAACAGCCTTAGGGAAAGGGACCGTACTGGGCTTGGTGAGGTCGGCGACAGCCTCGAACATCCAGTTGCCCAGTGTCAGAGGGCGAAGAGTGGGCGCGACGCTCCTATGCTTGAGAGCCTTCGCTGTATCCTTGACCGCGGCGAGCTCCTCCTGCTTGTCAATGTCTTGTTGCTGGAAGATAGCCTCGACAAGTCGTGGGTGATCACGATCGTTGTCATATTTGCGCGCCAACGTTTGATCGCTTCGAAGACGAGGATACGAGAAGTCGCGTCCAGCGCGGACGTCGCTTCGTCTATGAAAGCCATGAGTCAAACTGAGAAACGCCGCTGAATACGCATCAACTAACCGAGAATAAGGACCATGGGGTTGCGCAAAAGTGCACCGGCGATGAACTCGTGCATGAGGGCGGCACGACAGACAGCCTTGACCTCAGCGCGAGTCACATCCTCCGGGCTGCAGCGGCTGCCAGAGTATGCAAGGCCCATTGCAACATTCTCACGGACGGTCATGTCAAAGAGAATGCAGCCTTGAGGAATAGCTGCCACATGCGACCGCATCCAGTCTTCGTCGAGGTAGTTGACGTCCTGGTCGTCGAAGCAGATGGCACCCTTGGTCGTCGTCGTGTACATGAGGAGGAGAATCTGAGCGACAGTCGACTTGTGGATCCGGAGCCACCGACGATGAACAACGACTCCCTGGAAGGGAGGAAGATCGAGACGTCCTGCAGAACCGGCATCGTCGGGCAACTGGGGGATGCAAATGTCATGCTGTTCAGCTCGAACTCGCCAAGGCACAGACCCGGGACAATCTTGCCAATGTGAGCAGACCACCGAGCGAGCTTAGGGTTGGAAGAGACGGGAGACACTGGCGCAGAGTCGACGATGGCAGGGAGTATGATGAGGTAGAAGTCAGGCCCAGGGACCAAAGAGAAGAGTAGGCGAATCGACGGCTGGGGTAGCAGACATTCTGGAGAGGAAGGGGTTGTAGGAGTCGCGGGTGGCACATCGATAGCAGTTGTGGGTTCAAGGTTCTTCTCGAGGTTGAAAGCAGAGGCGTGAGGGGTCGTTTCGGTTGTAGCAGGCATGGCGAGAGTGCCAGTGGAATGCGAGGCTGGTCTGATGACGGCGTGCGCGAGCAGATGTCGTGGAGTGAAGAGAGAGAAGGGGACAACGGAAAGACACTCTGACCATGGCTTTTGTCAATTGTCTTTCGCATTGTCGCAGACAATAAGTGAGACGCAACATCGAGAGAAGGACAGCCACTCACCAGCCTTTTGGGGATAGTTTCCCACGCCTTCCGTGTGCGTAAGGCTTGAAGCCAGAGCCCATTGTTCTACGAGCTGCTACTGCACACGAATTAATGTAGATGACCAATGTGCATTAGTGCATGTGTAGAGGTTGAGTTGATAGCCCGTCTGGTCTTCCACAGTGCAGCTGAAATGTGAGGACTTCGGTCTAGTAGCAACTATAAATTGTATTAGCAAGCAACACAGTGTGGTAGTTGAGGGGGAATACGGGGGAGATCGTAGTTTTAGTGGCCCCCGCTCAGGATTTCCGGTCCCATATGGCTGGGGGCCACCACGGGGGGAACGACGCAGAGACGTGTTGTGTATATATACATGCGCACAACAATGTCACGGAATTAAACAAACGGGTACGCGTCCAGCTCGTGACCGCGTTTGCGCGTGACCTGCCTCCAGGCTCCAGCCCGCTGACTGTTGTTTGCGCGAAGTTTGCGCTCAAGGCCGCTATGCTGACTCGACGCTGACCGTGCTGCTCGGCATCCCGTCGCACCCTCAGCTTAATCGGGCTCGCTCACTTGCTTGACCCTCATATGTACGCCATACGTCGACATGCACCCTACGACCTTCGACTCTTGCAGTAGACCGACGCATGACGGCGGCTGCGAATTGAGCCAGCTGCGGTACGTCGCAGCCTCGCTTACCCCGCCGCACACAGGGAGTGACAACAGGTTCGATCCAGCCTGAACCCCGCCGTCGGACGCTCGTCATCCTCATGTGTTGTTGCCATTGTCGGGAGTCATATGACAAGTCTATCCCTCCGCCCTCAGACCACGGTCACCCGCCACTGATGCTCCGTCTCGCCGCCATGCGCATCTACACGGGCAGACGATTCCGCATACCTTCACGTTGACTTTGGGCCCGCCCTGTGCACACCTCATCCGTACTGGTACCACCACAGCAGCGGCTACGTCGCAAGCCCGACGGCCCGTTCAAGAATCCTGTCACCCAGTCCATGGAAGGCGCGACACGAGCTGCCCCTGCCGTGTCGCACTTGCTGACGGAACGTCCCCCAGACAGACCGCACGCTCGCCCGTTGCTGGCTCTTCATCCCCGCCCTCCAGCATCGTCTACCCCAACACGCTCCTCGATGCCATCGCCGACGTCAACGCCATTTTCGCCTTCCTGCCCCCACTTCTCCGCGATGCACCAGGCTCCCGCCTTCAACACCGTGCACCCCGTCCCGAGCCCCCGCAGGCGCGCCCCCGCCCTCTTCTGCCGCATGCTCGCGGATGCCTGGGTGCGAATCCCGTCCCTCCGCCGCTGATCGTGGAGGCACTGGTAGCGAGCCAGCCGGACCGGACGAGACCGGACGAGACGACTATGGCAGGCCCCGCCTCCTGCCAGTGTGGTACTGGTGGCGTACCGGCGAGATGTATGACTACCTCTTTGAAGCGTGGGGCAAGGGGCCTCGATGCAGTGCTGGATTTGCTAATAGTCGATGCCGGTGTTGTGTTGGAGTAGAGTTCAATCTCGATCAAACACTTCAATACCGTAATATACAGTCGTTCCGCAAGCACTTACCTATAGCGCGTTTGCAACCACTGCGCACTGCGGCCGGTTGCTCTAACAGCAACATCGGGATAAACCTATACATACTCTGACCGCCCCTTCTCGAGGTGAGCTCACTGGATCTGCCCAACGCAAAGGTTCTCGCCCGCCTCCAAGTCTGTGTGGAATGTCATTCTCAGCTTGTATCAGAATATACGATAGGTGAAGAGAGAAGCATTGCTTACCGCACGCGGTGTCGAGCCCAAGGTTCAGGTCGTAGAGCTGAGTCGAAGTCAGGGTGAAGTTGGACTCGATCTTTGCGCAGCAGTCGCCACTAGCTACATTGAAGACGTGCGTGCGCGCCGGTGCGTCTTTGACACAGTATTCCTGTGTGCAGCCAGTGTGAGTGGGCGCGGTACCGGAGGAGGGAAACTCATCGCGGACGTACCTCGAGCCCGAGGTCTATAACAGGTATGTCAGCGAAGAGGTGTATCAGCAGCTTGAACAAAGGCACGCACTATCGCAGGCCACGTCGACCCTGGGGTTCCAGCGCAAGACGCCACTCGAGACAGTGTCTAGCCGAAACGTCAGCCAACACGTCGGGACGAATCGTGTCGGAAAGCACAGTACTTAGTACAGCTGTGTGATGTGCTCGTCAGCACGGTACACTGGAGAGGAGGAGAGCCCACTCACTTGCTCCAGGTGCCGGGGGCGATGCTTGTAGGCATGGGGGCTGCAGTCGTCGAGGAGGCAGTTGGAGCGCCTGCTGTGTTCGAGGTGTCGAGGGCAGACATCGTGGACGTCTTCATATCAGACGATGTGAACAACGGCGCAGCAGACGTCGCGGTAGTGCTTCCCGTGCCTACGTACAGAACCTGGCCGGCCACCAGGTCGCAGTTCGTGTCGAGCCAGGGGTTCAGCGCATGGAGCTGCGCTGCAGTGATGCCCTCGTTCGTCTCGATGGCGTTGCAGTGATCCCCCGAGCGGACAGCGTAGGGCTTGGGACACGCATCACCTAGAGATGAGAAGTCAGTGAGGGATAATCCAGGAACAAGGAGACAAGCGCACCGCCGCCACCGACGCAATACACATATTTGGCCTCAAGTAACGTGCACACTGTGTTAAGGTGACGGTTCGTTGTCAGCTACTAGTACGTGCGTAAGACCACCAAGGGGAACGCACCTCAGGGTTCCATCCCATCAGGTCGCTGAATGAGATGTTGTTCGTAGTCTCGAGCGACGAGCATGTGTCACTGCTTCGACTGTTTGGTACGTCGTGCAGTTTGTGAAAGAGCCGGCTGCGATGTTCGAGGGCGCATCCCGCGCTGCGAATCGCAGAGGGTTTGCAACGCCGTACGCAACCGCAGCGAGGATGATGAAGGACTTGAAGGCCATGACGAGGACTGTAGGGAGCTAGAGTTCTACAAGCTCGGAGGCTCGAAGTGAGTACCTAAGAACTCTGCCGCAAAGGATGGTACCCTGGGCTGCTTAAGTACTGTGCCGTGCATGAGTATGCGCGCTCGTGGAGGACTCATTGCCGCTCTATGTCGCCGACTCGACCCTACCATGTCTAGCTGTCATGACACTCGACATTTCCGGGCTCGGAATGCCGAGAGAATAACAGAGGGTTTGATCCGGAACCAATGGAACCCTTTGAAGCCCACCCACACCGGCCGCGGCCTCGTCGTCTACGTCGACGCCCAGCTCCGCGCGTCCCGCCGCTTCGACGCCGCCGGCATGCAGCGCGCCCACCCCGAGCTCTTCGTCCCCTTCCCGCGCCGCCGCGAGAGCGGCTCCAGCAACGCCAGCGCGGGCTCCACCCCGGGGGCGGAGAACGGGAACAATGGCAGTCCGCAGTCGGTGGGCGAGGCCAGCTGAGGTATTGGACGGCAGACATGTGCAGTCGCAGCCCCCATCTTTTCGACTTTGTCGTTACCGTGCGTAAAGGGTAGGTTCAGGGTCGAACAGCCAATCCTCGGTGAATGTATATATGGGGGAAAAGTATGGGTACGCACCGTCGGAGTGATGATGTTTCCCGGAAGCTCGGACAGCTGAGGGCTCGGAATCACCGTTCAGTACGCTGCTAAATGACCAACTATGATACGCACTGTTCTTGCAAGATTCTGTGCGCGGGCATACACAACGCCCTCCTGCCATGCCTTCGCATCATTTTCGCCGAGTGAACGCAGGTCGAGCTTCTCCGGCATTGGCTCAGTCCTTCGAGGGTCGAAGCGTGAAGGGGTTTTTGTCTTGAGAGTGAAATCGTACAGCGCAAGATGTGACGCGACAGCTAGATGGTCATACGAGCGTTCGCCGACGTTGTCAGGTGTGCCATGAACGTTGAACGGTGAACACACCTGCAGCATGGGGGTCGGCACTCGCATCCACGAAGACCGTGTGACCGTCTACTTCATCACCGAGGGCCTTGACGGCCTTGACGGCCTTGATAGCGCTGCCAACCGCATTACGAACCACCTCCTTCCGGTCGTCGCCCGTCTTGGTCGCCCACTTGTCTCCGAGGCTAGTTAACGCTGTGACATCCTTGCTATCCGTGCCGCGCGGAGTGTCGTAGAATATACGTGTCGTCCCGATCGTGACAGGCTTGCTGCTCTTAGCAGATAGTGTCAAGTTCCATAGTGCGGTAGCATCCACGTTCGCAGCAGTCGTTGACGGAGACTTGGGGTCAACGGGGAGCACGTAGGTAGCTGAGCGAGGGCTGGTCGTGAAGAGCGTCCTCTGAGCGGATACAGACGGTCGAGAAAGCAAGTAGGTACCGCGTCGAGCGAGCATAGTATTTTGTGGACGATAGCGAGGGGTCGTCTGAGCGGTGGGTGGCACTTCGTATGGAGTACTATTAGTAGCTGCCAGCGACCGACGCGCTGATCACACGCGAGCGCGCGACCGTGTGCCACACCCCCCATTCCCAGTCTTCGGCCAGCAAAACACACGATCGTAGTGCATGAATAACGATATGGATACTATGTATTGATGATGTGCACTATGTATATTAACGACAACAACCGATGATAAAGTCCTACAATAAGTATATCCCAGTCGATGCTAGAGGTTAGTGAATGTGCGTGCCACGGATTCTATCTTACAAGTTACATAGACCCTTAATACATTACCTCCAGAGTCCGCCAACCGTCCTCACTGTTCCTCCTTCCCCGTCTTCTCCGCCGTTGGATTCCCCATGAAGGCTCTCGCCTCGGACGGGATACCGATGCCATGAATGTGGTACTGCTCGCCGACAAGCTCTTTCGCCGCGACCATCAGCTTATCCAACCGAAGGATAATCCCAAACGCCGTGGTGTAACCAACCGCGAACGACCTGCGGATACGCCACCATCATCAGAACACGAGAAACCGCGAGGAACAAGAGAGGAACGCACAAGTACTGCTCGTTCTCCAGCGTGTCAATCGTCAACGTCCGCGGCAAACCGTAGTCGTCGTCTTCCTCCTGTCGGACGATGTTCAGGCCATGCGTGTAGATCATGAACCTGTCGACGAGCGGGCACGGTGTCACTTGTGGGAGAGGCGTCCCGGTACGAAGCGAGGTCGAGATCATGCCTGGTGGCAAAGAGACTGTCAGTGGACGTACTCAACCACAGTATTGGGACACGCACTGATAACGGCAAGCACATCCCCCTGGAAGTCGGCATCCAGCAGACGCGTGCGCCGGAGGAACGCGCGGGACCAGGCGGGGTCGAGATGCTCTACAACAGACATCAGATGGGAGAGCAAGAACGCGGTTTGCCTGTATGTGCACAGTCAGAATATACGGAAAGTGATCACGTGCCGACTCATATCTGCAGCTCGAGAATGCGCTGGTACCGCTTCGCAGGCCACTTGCCTCGGAGCGAGAACTCGTATATGATGTTCGTCTTGAGCACGACCGACCGCTTGAGCTTCATCCGGATCGCGATGAGTGCCTGCACGATCTCGCTGCGGTTGACGTCGTGCCGCCCCCGCGTGTTCGCAAAGCTGACGATCGAGCAATAGATGCTCCCCAGCTCCGCCGCGGTCGTGCTCAGCATCGCGCGCTGGTACCGCCGCAGCGTCATGCTCGGGGGCAGCAGGCTGAATATGAACGCCGCCGTGACGCCCGTGATGACGAGCACGAAGCGCCGCCACGCGAGCGACCAGCCGTAGAAGTGGAACACCCCCGCGAAGTGCGCGTTCTGCCACGAGAACCCGAGCACGATCGTCGTCGTGACGAGGTGAACGCGGCGAGAGGCACGCCCAACTTGTGGAGGCGCAGGATCGTAGACGGCAGCCTGAACAAATTGCCGAGGCCATACTTATCCAGCAGCCACCCAGAATTTGACAGCGACTCCGTGAGCGCATGCGCTGCGCGCACTTCGCTATCCTGCAGCCTTTGGAAGACCTTGTACGGTACGCCGAGGCCCTCGAGAAGCATAATCATAGGGCGGTTGAGGTAGAAAGGTGACGGCTCCTCGAAGAGCTGCGCGATCTTCATGCGGTTGGATGGCGCGTTGAACTTGACCATCGATCTTGGTAGCTGTATTTTACGGCCCTCGAGACGATGGTCGACGTGCAGCATGCCTTTGGACCCGGCGATCCGCACCTGCATGACGCGCGGGATCTCACCGTCATGCATGCGCCACGCCCGCCTGACGCGGCTCTTCGAACGCTGGTCCGCCGCGATGTCTCGGGCGACTTGCATAGACATGGTACCGTTCCCATCTGTGAACGAGTACGTCCCCGTGTGCGCAAGTGTCGTCCATGGGCGTCGACCTGAGTCCATGTGTGGCGGGTGGGCCGTCCTCGGTGCAAGCCAGGCGGGTATCGATGTGCCCTGCATCTGCGTCTGTGCCGCCGAGCCCAGACACGTCTCCGTCCTCACGATGCACGAGAGCTCGCCGTTCGGTAGCTCGTGCGCCACACGATGCGACCGGCCTGCCAGCACAGCGGTCTCAGCGGGCGGACACGCGGCTGCAGACAAGTGCTTGCGCGTCCACAGTGTGCAAACGTGTCTCGCTGACCACCTCGCCTATGTAGGGTTCTGCAGTGCCCGACATGCATCCGGTGCAATCGTCAACGACACGCGCGCTCGTCAGCGCCGCCCTGTGTCGAACGGCGCAAGTCGGGGTGACAGAGGGGGAGTTTGGCGGGGGCCCGGAAAGCGGCTAAGGAAGTGGGAGGCGAGCCCGGGACGCCGGAAGAGGGCGTGGACGCGCAAGAGGCGGCACGTCGCAGATCGTCGGGTCTGGCTAGCTCGCGTACACGAGCACGGCGATTCGCTCAACGGGAGCGTGGTGGCATGGCTACAAGAGTGCCAGCGCCCCGGGCAGAGGCACGAGACCGCCCCGGCAGCGGTCGTGGGCGCAGGATATGGAGGCGGCGGGCGGGCGCGCCGGATCGTCATTTTGGAAGGTGGTGCCGAGGTGAAGTCGCCAGCGAGCACCTGCGCGTTCATAGGCGAGCGGGAAGCTGGTGTGTCGGGGATGAGAGGGGACGCGTGCAAGGTCGCGTCCAGGGCATGCCTGGCAGTGACTGGCTATCAGTGCGCGGTTGCGCGCGAAGGCTTGATTTCCTGATAGACCGGGGCCGGCGGCTTACAGCAGTGCGAGTCGTCCATGTAGCGGCCAAAGGGACAGGGCATGGCGGCAGGCAGTGCGTCGCCGGGCGCTTTGAGGTGCCGTTTTGGAGGTCCCGCACGCTGCTGAGCTTGCCAGCGAGCACCCCAGCGTGCAGGCGGTCCGCATGAGCGTATGCGTCTCTCGTCAGGGTGAGCAGCGTAGTGATGGAAGAGGAGTGTGCAGAGAAGTGCTGTGTTCAATACGTGCGGGGGCGACAGAGGGCGCACACAGCGCGCGTTGGGGGCGGCGGCTCACGGGCTAGCACGGTACTTCCGGCTTGGCGTGAACGAGTGTGCACGCCGTCCAGAGCGGCTACAGGAGACGTGGTGAGGGAGGGAGGGAGGGAGGAATGTGTCTGCGTGCAGAGTCTCACCAAAACGCGCCTGGCGCAGCCAATACTTCATCTCCGGCGACGAAGCGACGACCATCCGGTGCAGTGAGAAGCAGCGATTGTGCTCGCACCGATGCCGAGTGAGCCAGATGCGAACTGCGGTCCGGCGCGGCCAAAAAAGAGACTTGCCAGCGCGAAGTTGTCAGGGCCATTTTCGTGGCAGGCAGACGTGATTGACTGGGAAGGATGCAGAGATCGAGTTTGTGCTCCTTTTGCGCCGGAGTGGTGTCCACCGATAGCCGGGGCGTGTGCGTTGACGGGGTGTACGCACAGCAGGGCGGCAGGAGGACGGGACGGCGGCGGAGAACGTCGCAAACGGGGAGGAGAACAGCGCCAGAGGGACAGAGAACTGTGCAGGAGGGAAGCCAGAGAGCAAGGGCGACGCACAAGCCAATGGACGTTGGATGGAATCGAGAGGACCGCGGAGGATGCGAGTGGTGGTGGACGCGAGAGGAAAGAGGCGCCGACGCGAGTTGACAGCTCATCGGTGCGCGCACATGGGCGACTCGCAGGGTCTCTCGTCGTGGAGGAGCGGCGCTAGTCTCCGTTGCAGAACGAAGGCGAGAACCCCCTCCCGTCCGTCGTGTCGTCCTCGTCAATCCGACACACCGCGTCCCACCGAGCCCCCTCTTCTTCCCCTCCTACCCTCCTAAGCTCCTCGCGACCCACCATCCATGGCACCCTCACCAGTGACAGCAAGCGACGCGCCGAGTCGAAGCGGGCCAACGGGCTGTACAGCCAAGCGATGGTCCACAAGATCTTTGGCTCCTCCGAGTACGTCTCTCCCTCCCTCACTCTGTCCCGCGCTCTTGCTGACGGACAACATCAGTGCCGCGACGCTGCTGATGGCCTCCTGAACATCACCCATCCCGCTGCCGGCTCAGCAGGTCACTCAGCCGCGTCCGGCACCCAAGGCGCCCCGATTCAACACTTCATGGACTACGTTGCAGCTCAACCCCAACGAGATCATGGATAACATGTGCGGTACGCACGATCCTGCGGTTATGAGGCATTGACTTGACCCTTCGGGGACAGTCGACGACCCCACTGCAATCGTGTCGCAGGCTCAGCGCACACGACCCTGTGGCGATGAGGCATTGACTTGACCCTTCGGGGACGGTCGACGACCCCGCTGCACCATTCGTACTGCGCCCTCAAATAAGCAGCCCTGCTTTTCACCTAGGCCTGAAGCCCTCAAGACTCTAGGAGCCGCCACACATGGAGCAGCCGAGGGGGCCTGCGGGGACAGCAAGCGGCCCCGCTGCTGATCGCTCAGCGGCTCTTCCATCACTATACATCGCGAGGCCTAGTGTCCCATACGGCGGTAGCGGGCCGCCGGCCAAGTATGAGCTGCACACCTTCGAGAGGGACGCCCGAACAATATATTCAACCTGAAGAGGCAACGACGCGGATTCAGTGCTACCCTCGATGAAGAAGAAGAATCAGACGGGGAGGGTCACAACGCGATGTCGTCATTCAAATTCCCTTTGGACATCGCCAAGGCCGTCTCGGCTCCTACGAGCCTGCCTGGTGGCTCCCTCGGTCACAAGGAAACCTCACTCAATGCTGCCGCGAAGCCGTTCACCGTCTCCCGCTATTCAGGCACCCTTGGACCCAGGCCCGCCTCCGAGGGCGGCGAGGACACCCCTCCGGCTGGTCCCAGCAGTGAGCCAGGGGCCGCCCACAACCTGCCGTACCCGCCGACAATGAAGTCGAAGCGTGCGCCGATCCCGCTTGATTTCAAGCACCCCGTTTCGACAAACACGGTCCCTGCAGGTTTGTTCAAAGCACTCGTCAGCGTCGATGGAGATGATCGAACCTGCCGCACAGTCCGCTCCAGACCCAGCTCAAGAGATATCTTTGAACACAGCCCGCGGCCCTCGCTCGACGACCTCAATATGCCACCCATCTCGCACCGCATCTCACGCAACCCAATGTTCAACGAGCCTGGCCTGCGCGAGCCGTCCCCGCCGAACAACATTTTCACGCCAGAGTGAATTGTGCACCGGTCTTCTGCGCCGACGAGGCACCTCCACCACCGTCATGGCAGCGACGACGACTCGGGCTCGGATATCTCGCTATCCCTTGTCAATCTCTCGCGCCGCCTCAAGATGCAGCAGTACCAACAGCGTCTGGAGTATTGACCAGAAACACGCCGAGTCACGCGCTTTGCTCCAGCAGGACTTCAGACAGATGGTTGGTGCCCAGATCCACGATCCGGTGTTCCTCCATTTCGCCAATGAGCTGACTAGCAGGACCGTGAACGCCGTCGCGGGTGCCACCTCGCAGCTGAGCATGCAGATGCAGGCCATGGAGGGCGCCCTCCGACAGCCAGACGATCACGCACGAGGTCATGCGTGTGTTGATGCCGCAGATCGCCTCCCTCCGCCCGGAACCAATCGACTATGAAAGCCTCACGGCGCAGCTCATGCAGTCCGTCAAGCCACACATCTCGCAGCTCATCGACCTCGCTTCCGATAAGCGCGAGACCGCGGGTCTTATCATGGACAGGCTGCGCCCGCTCTTACCTCGCTGGCTTCCCCACCACCGACGATTGACGAGGAGGGTTTGGTGGGTCTCCTCACGACCGAGGTCCGGAAGATCATCACTCCTCTCGAGACTTTACTGCAAATTGTTGTGCGGCAGGCGACAAACATGTAAGTCGATTTCATTCGTACATGTTTATTGGGCGCCACCTTGGATCTCAGGCGACACGTCTTTGCGCCGGATGCGCGAGCGGTCTTCGTTCCAAACAGCTCTCAAAACATGAAGATGGGCCTGCAGGCCTGGCACAGATATTTTCTGTATGTTAATTCGCTTTTCTAGGCCCTGACCATAGCTCGACACTATTCTATAGGAGTGACCGCCCGGTACTCGGAAAATTTGCTGGTAAACATTGATGTCGTCAATTCCTCAGTGTATGTCCTACCTTTTAGCTTAGCTTCGATTGCAGCCTGATCCATGATTCACAGTTACCAGCCAGGGCCTCTCACGGCTCTAGCCCTCACCTTCCGCGGAAAACCAAACAACCTCCGCGCGCTCGAAACGCTCGCGCAAGAGGATATACGGCATCTGAACAGCCATATCAAGGGGATCAATATCATAGTGGTACGTCCAGGGCAGAAGACGGACGGTGGTCCGGTGGACGCGCCATCGAAGACATCTTCCGCAATGCAGGCAAGTACGAGTTCGGAAAGGACAGTGTAACGACGACTGTCCAGGTACGTCCCTCCATTTGATTGGTTTGACCGTTGTATTGACTGCTTGTATTTTTCAGGCGCATTACCAACAAGCTTGAAACATCCGGCTGCAGCAGCCGAACATCTTCGGCGTCCGCATCGGACGAGATGCAGTCATCCCGGCCGAGTTATGCCAGATCGTCCCCGGGCAACTCTACAGGAGGAAGATCTCCGCCCACATGGGTGCGGATTTCCTTAGGTTTGCGACGCAGAAGCGGAACGCACGTCTGCAGTCGATCCAAGACACGGTCTCAGGCTGCAGGCAGGGTAAGTCGTTCATTACACAATGTTGAGCATCTACATTCTGACAGTCATGCAGACCCAAGTGTTTGACTACCAAAGACGGGCTGGGCTTGTGTGTGATGGATGTGGAGAGTTGTCGGGAGGCATAAGTAATCGAGTTCTATATTTGTGGATATGTTCCATTTTGAATTCTGCGAGGCGTGTGAAAGCCACTGCAGACAGGATCAACTGATTGATCCCGCATCTTCAACCTGCACCTCCACTATCCACTATGTCCTCGCTCATGCCTACTATGCCTTTGAACTTGAACCTCACCATTCTTCGTACATCAGTTGATCTTGGAGATCAAATGGAGTATCACTTCTCTGAATCTTTGGACACTCAGGAATACTATACTCTTAATCCTGCTGAGTTGGCTCAGGATGTTATGTCCATGGCAGTTCAGGACCCCACAGGTCTATTGTCCCTAGATTTGCCAGATCTGCCAGATCTGTCTGAATCAGAGGAGGATGAAAGTGATGAGGATGAACCTACCACTGGTGTAAGTACTGTGCATTCTAGATGAGATTTATGACTCTGATATCATCCTGAACAGTTGCCTACAACCATGGAGAAGTTGGCTATCCAACCTGAGAAGGAGGAGGGAGAGCTGACAGAGGAGGAAGAGCCTAGTGATGATGAGGACAATGTGATAAATCAAGGTGAGTGCTAAGACTAGTAGACCAATAGCTTGTGCAATCTTTGAATTGTACTACTATCAGGCTTTACTGTTGGGGAAGGGAAAGACAAGAAATTGAAGATGCCTGAACACACCTACAAAAAGTATGTAGACAGTATTTGTTGATGTCTCTTCTGACTATAAAATGCCCTAGTATACCAGCTGGTAGCACCATACAGCCTCCTGCTGGGGCTTCTGAGACTGTCCAGCTGGGTAAGAGGAAGCCAGGGAAGCGTAGTCATGGCTCAAGCCAGGCCTACAAGCATAGGCGCAAGGAGAGGAAGCTGGCCCACAAAAAAGCTTCTAAGCCTAGTAAGATAGCAGGTCTACAGGCCAGGGTTCAACACCTGGGCCAGACAGTTGTGGTTCCCACATTCAGCATCATCAGAGATGTCAATGTGACCACAACTGGCTGGCAAGGTCTTCCACCTCCTGCCAGCTCTAGTAAGGATATTATCAAGAGATGGAAGAATGGCAGTATCAAGGAGGATATTGGCAAGAATTTTCTTCCTCTTCCTTACTTGGGGGATGAGTGGGTTCATATGTTTACAGATGCTTTATTGTATCTGACTTTCTATGCAGTAAGTCTTCTGCCCTCAAGATCCTTGACAAGAATGGCAGGCTGTTCTTGTACAGAGCTTTTCTTGCCCCATTCCTTCAAGAGGGTGTGGAAAAGTTTGCAAGAATCCATCAGCTACTTATTGGCCCCTCCTTGGAGGATTCAAAGCTTCAGAAGAAATATAGGGATGGTGACAGAGGTAGTCATTTACCTTGCATCCTTGGGAACTGGAGGCAATCCAGCCAGGTGAGTAATTCAGTACCATAGTCTGGCCATTAATGTGGCCTGATTAGAATCTTGCTAGGTTGTCAGAGTGCTCAAGTGGCATGAGGACAACCTGGATATTGTCAACAAAGTCCTGGAGGACCCATTCTTTATTGATTTGGTGTAAGTGCTGTGTCTGTACAACTACTACCTTGAGGGAACTTAGTGAGATACCATTTCAGCCGCTTTGTCTCAACAACAGTGGCCTCAGCTTTTCCTGGGGTTGCTAGACGCTATGAAGCCAGTGCTGCTTGGCACAGAGAGCATACTCAGACTTCCCCTATGTTTGGGCTGTTCTGGAATTTCTGCCTCAATGGCTACTTCCCTGGCCAACAGAGGGTCCATTGCAAGCCTCATGCTGACTCCAAGAACCCAATTGGAGTATGTGCATTGATGGCATATGTCCTTCCAGGATGTGAGTCTCTCATTTCATTCCTCTATGATTATAGTGCAGCTGATTGCTGAATATGATACAGATAATTTCAACCATGGCCAGAGATCCTGGCTAGTGATCTGGGAAGCAGGGGTAGTTGTTGAGCTCCCACCTTGGGTGCTATGCATCTACCCTTCTTCTCTGTTCTATCACTTCAATATTGATATACATGGTATGAAATCTCCTGTACTACATATCAACAAGTGCTGAATATTCATCAGACATCAAGTTTGTCAAGACCAATGGGGAGTGGCCCACCCCTGACAATTCAGAGCCCATCTCTGGTGATGGTGAAGGCAGAGGAAGCATGGTGTTTTTCAATATGGCAACAATGCTCCAGTCTTCTGAGTCCGGGTTTCTGACCTTGAAGGAGGCAAGGGAAGCAGGCATAGATGACACCTCTGATTTCAAAGGTACAGCTCAAGAAGTGTTTACTAGATTCAAGCACTTTGTTTCCATGAAGTAGTCCACACATGTTTGCAAAGAGCCGGTGTACCATGTAGATTGAGCAAATGTATGAGACATTCTTGATGAGCAAGACCAAGGCGGAGATACATACATGCAAAGCATGGCAGCAGTGGCTAAGAGGAAAGGGCAATGCAAGTAACAGTGGCGAGCAGAGAGAACAGCCACAAACCGGTTGTGGGGAGATGCAGCAAGAGGGTCCTGATTCCGAGCAAGCAGTCTGGCGGGAGCGAGCGACAAGGGCCGATCTGGCGGGAGCGAGCGACAAGGGCCGAGTGCGCAAGCAACCTTGCAGCGACCAAATATATAAGGCAGAACGTAAGAGAATATGAAACATAGACGAGCGCCACCGCATAGCTACCACACGCACGACGTTGCGTGCACGTACCCGTCCTGCACCCTGGTCGAGGATGCCTTCTTAGCTGCAGCCGACAACCACTCTGCCGAGGGTGCCCGCTTTGACGGCTTCGTCGCAGCACCAATGGACTTGTAGGAGTTCGACCGTGAGAGCGACTTGCCGGCTACCTTCTGCAGCGGCGGCGGCAAGACCACGATGATGGAATCTTGCTCGATAGCGTGTGGCGCCTGTGCGAGGCGATGCGAATGTTAGTGATGACGAACCCGGAAGGCATCGATGGCCACGCGGACAAGGCGGGGCTGGTAGACGTCGACTACGACTGTTCGAGGGTATCAGGCGTGTCGGGACTCGTCGGATGACTGGGGTAGGCCGTGATGATCTCAACGCCTTCGGGGGCGACGTCGACGGACATGTTGCGAATCTCGGGAGTATATTCGACGGGACACCGTATCTCGACGTGGCCTGTGGACGACGACGAAGGCGGTGTTCGTGCGGGTTTCAAGGACGCAAGAGAGCAAGAGGGATGAACAACAAGAATGATAGCAGAACATGAAGACAGCGAGACTCACCAAGAGGGTAGATAGCACAGCGCATCCGCCAAGCGCCGCCGACAAGAGTCGCGGTCGTAGCGGACACAGATCCCACCTGCTAAGCCCGGGTCCGTTCCGGCCCGCACGTCGATCGCACCTACGCCGCATCATGTCTCGCAACTCGCGACCCGCAGCATGGCCACTGCAAAGACAGTGCTTAGCCGCACAATGAACAACCGGACGAGTGGTGTTCAAGCACAATCGTGAGACGAAACGATTCCCGTATTGTGCAGACAAGGGCGCGAAGGAGGGCGAAGAGACGTGAATCAACGCACACTAGCGAGATGTGTCATTTGTTCGTCGAACACCGCGAGCGTGGACTTCGCCGTCAGCACGTCCGCACCTGCACACCGTGTCGGAACTCATTGGTGGGCAGGGGTAGGCCGTGCTGGTCTCGACGAGCATGGGCTTGGGCTCCGGGGCGACTGCGACGAACACCTGTGAAAGCTCGGGGGCATGTTCGACGAGGCACTGTATGGCATCGTCAAAGGCACGGGGGTCAGTGAGGGAGAACGTACATATGGTATTGGCCCTGGCCCTTGAGATCTCGCTGCACCTTCGCTTCCAACTCCTTCAAGGCCTCCGGCTCGATGTTGAACTGCCACTCCACATAGGAGCACATCTCCCGCTCCATTTGGTTGATCCGGCGGAGAGCGAACATGGCCTAGCCGATGATCCTCCAGGACTTGTTGCAAATGACCTTGGATGCAATCATGGAAGTGGAGTCGAACAGTCAATGGCGCCAAGAGCCGCGGGCATCAGGGAACCACACTTTTGGGCGTCGAAGGAGGTAGAGAGCGGCGAGCCCGACGTGTGTAATCGTGTTCGATGGAGAGTGTGGTGTCAACTCAGGCCCTTAGAAGGTGCCGGTGGCAGCGCTCGCAAGGAGATCTTGTTCGCTCTCCGGAAAGGCGACGGATGGCGAGCGGTAGAGGGACCTGAGACTGTCACCATGTTGTGGTGCTTGTAGAGGGACTTGCGGGATAGCCACACGGCAGGCACAGTGGCGATGGGCGACAAATGGGTGCGAAGGGGGACTGGGGAGATATAAGTCAGGCCTCGCGGCGTATAGTGTATGATACGCACCCGCTCCTTCTCCGCCTTCCTCGCGACCGACTACAGCAGCGTCAGACCAGCTCACTGGCTACTGGCTGACTGGGCAACAGCTCGGGCGATGCACCTCTCTCTCCTACGTAGCTTGAAGAGGCGGTCGCAGCCGGAGTCTGGCAAATCGCGCTGCTTGCGCATGGGACGGGCTTCCGAGCTTGCGAGACCGGCAGGGAGATGCGCGCAATACCCGTTAGCTTGTCCCGCGCGAACCTGGTTCCATGCGAGCCCACCCCGCGTCGTCACACACAACGCGAGGTCAGTCTTGATGAGGACGGGAGTGAAGGGCGGGCAGGGCAGCAGGAAGCGCACTGCAGGAGTTGAGGTCCGCGCGATGCGATGCGCCTTTCGCGGAGTTTGCTGGCTGGCAAGCGCAAGTGATCACGAGTTGTACGCTCTCGCCGGCGCCGCCCGCAATCATGCTCTGCTTGTACAACGTACGCCTGCAGCATCTCGACCATCTTGCTGAAGAGCGCATCACGCGCGTCCTCGAGCTTGTGCGTGATCGAGCGCTCGACGGCCTTGTTCACGAGCAGCGTCGCGATCGCAACCTGGTCCGCGGACGCGAACACCTCCGAAAGGTTGCTTGTCACGGGCAGCGCGAGGGTGACGACACGGATACGACGCTCGCCTGTATGAGGTATCAGAGTTCGCGTTGAGTGAGAACCGAGGGAAGTGGACGAACCGTAACATGTTGTGTGCAAGACAGCAGTCTGGAAGACAACGAATGGCGAGGTGATGGTATCCTCAATCGTGACCTCGATGGCGTACGACTGGTCCTGTGGTACCGCGGGCATGGCCAATAGGTCGGTCGAGCGCACGAAGAAGTTGCCGTGGAACGACGACATGCGCAAGTCTATCACGACGCAAATTAGACATACACCGTATTACAGCCTTTAGATCACTTACTTTTGGATGCACGGACACGCATGACAGCCTCGAGCATATATGTGTGATGCAACCCGTAGCAGTGGCAAGCGCAAGTGCGGCGGCAACCATCTATGACGCAGTTAGCGCTCAGCCGTCATTTGCCACGCGGATTTTTTTTGCCACCCCACGTGGAGGATTTTCTTCGATGCCGCCTCATTTTCGGCCACGTGGATTTTTTTGGACCGGCGCGTATTTTTTGTGTCACTCCTGAGATTTTATTTCGCGCTGCACTATCTTTCTGCCTGTACAGAGTTTCTACTCGCCATCCCAAGTTTTTACCATTTTGTCCGATCTGTCATCTCATAGCACACAGCCAGCTTACGGGTGTGACCCGTGGCGCTCTCGGGAAAAATGCTATTACGCACGGCCCTATTGGGCCAGTGTGGGGCTCACGTGAGATCCGTAGCGTGCGTGGCCGCTAGCTCTGGATCGATACCCACTAAAACCCGGTTTGACCTTGTCCAGTCTGCTGGCAGGGATTCTTCGTTTGCTAACAGGCGAGCCCATGTCTTCAGTACCTCGCCCCTTTTCCGGGTTAGCGGCCCGAACTGTGTGCTAGTGCTCGTTGCGTCCTGTCGGAGGCGCGAGTTGATCGCGGCGTACCACCGCGTCGTGACACTTTCCGTCGAGTGTTGCCATGCTTTGTCGTCGGAGTGCCCGATCACGCGTTCGCAGCGGAGGCGCCATATCAGGTGGGCGCTTTCGGACACAAGGATCCGCCACAGGCGGGCTGTGTGCTTCTTTGGGGGTTCGTCGACGGTCGGGGCCCGGGATCTTGGGCCGATAGCCAGTATGTCGTGGATCCGGAGTGGGGTCCATTCGGCGCCTTTTCTTCGCAGCGCTGCTTCCGTCAGCTCCCATACTCTTGCCTGGCCTGTCTCTGAGCATTCAAGTAGGATGTGGGCGAGCGAGTCTTGTTCGTGGCACCGTCGGCACCGTGCCCTGTCCTCGTGCCCGGGAACTTTCAGCCAGAATTTCCCGATTCTGTGGGCGCCGTGTAGGCTTTTCCATAGGAAGTCGACTACAGTGCGCCTGATGTCACGGTGCTTGATGCCTAGCCAGATTTCGGCTTCTTCGACTATAGTGCCTCTCGCGTCCTTCATGTGGCACTTCGCGGCTGCGATCGTTGTCGTCGTGGTGTTCCTCGGGGGGGGCGCCGTGCGTTCCCTTATGCCTCTGTACGCTAAGGCCTGGGTGAGGCCAGTGAGTCGCGCTCCTGACAGGCGGAATGCGGCCTGTTCGACCGGATGCAGGGGCTGTGGGGGGTTGTCCAGGCGTAGCCTGTCCCGCCGGGCTCTTGTGGCGCTGATCGCCAGCAGCTCTTCCTCTGTGCTTGCGACGCGGAAGGTAGTTGGTGCGCTCCTTTGGCGTAGCTGGTTGACTAGGGCTTTCAGGTATGTGGCTCCTTGCACACCGATCCACCCTTCGTCTTCCCAGGTTGGTAGTTTCTTAAAGAGTGCGTTTATCAGATCTTTGGTGCTTAGGACGATGTGGAGCGGCGCGTCTCGGGGGGCCGCGAGGGTGGCCCCTAGCACTGCCGTTACTGTCCCTGCTCCCGGTATGTCGCGTTCGCTCTCTTTGGCGGGGCATACTAATGGGCTGCGGAGGCTGCCCTGTTCGCAGTACGCGAACCCGGTGCCGTCTGACTCTTCCACGACGAGCATTACGCTGGCTTCGGCTGTCACTATCCTCCCGGCTGCTCTTCGTACGGCCGGCGGCTCATCGTGCACCGACGGATCTGTGAACACCCTGAAGGCTGCCTCCAGGTCACCCCGCTGCGTGAGCGACGGGTCGAAGGTCAGGGTGCCGCCGTCTTCCAGTGATGTCTCGTTGATGTTTTGTCTGCGCTTCGTCAGTGACAGCCCGTCCCTCGGCGATGGTTCGCCCGGGTTCCACTTGGGTCGTACCTCCGCGAGCAGCTTCTCGGCCATCCTGCAGCATTTCATGGGGTGTGCGCACCCGTTCTCGCGGTCTGCGGTGCAGTGCTCGCAGGGGCAGTCTTCTGGTATGTAGTCGTTTTGGCTCGTTCGCGCAGCGTGGTAGCATCCGCGCCGTATGACCTTCATGGCATCGGCTACTACCATCACACCGTGGTGGTCGCGCAGGCAGTCGCTTATCTTTGTGTTGTTTAGGCGGCGGAGCTTTCTTGTTGCCCCAAGGTGGTACCATATTGGTAGCTTGCGCTTCATCTCTTTGTCCAGTTTTACTGCCGCGAAGCTGACGTTAAACTTCTTAGCCGTTGTCATCATTCGCTTGAGGTATTCCGGCAGCGGGGACGCTGCGTGGACCGCCGGTGACCAACTCTGTAGGAATGTGTTAAGCTGCGCGGTGCGTCGTATGGCCCCTGCGTCTCGCGATGCGTTTAGACTTAATAGCACGTCTACCGCCAGGGCCCACATTGGGCGTTGCTCGCCGGCGATTAGGTATCGCTTGACCCACATCAGGTCGATGGCGCGGTTCCTAGCCTTTACGTCGAGGAGCCCGAGCCCTCCTTCGTCGACTGGGCGGCACATGGCGTCCATACTCACGGGGGCTGGCGACTTGTTCTCCCACATGAAGCGTTGGATCATGCGGGTGAGCTCCTTCTCGATTGGGGGCGGCATGCCTTGCACGCACGTTAGGTACTGAGATATGCCGCCTGGGCCCATCTGTACGATGCTCCTCTTCCCGCTCATGGATGGGTGGCAGCGGCCCCATCGCTCCAGGAAGTCTTTGATCTTCTTTATTGCTGGTGTCCAGACTGCTATGTGGTTGACTCCGTTGCCGATCCATGCGCCCAGGATTCTTACCGCCTCGCCGTCTCGGGCGATATGGATGTTCTCCGGGATCCGTTCTGGGTCCTCGCACTCTTCGCCGCTGAGCGAGCGGTTTTCGGCCATCGCCGCTCGGTAGGCGGGTCTGCCGACGGGGATTACCTCTGTTTTCCCTGTGTTGAACTTGGCTCGGGATCCCTGGCACCATCGGCCTATTACCATCCAGACCGCGGTCCACTTATCTGATGCAGCAAGGAACGTGGATGTGTCGTCTGCGAAGAGGGAGGCTACGAGGCGTCTCGCCGCTCCGGGGATCCTGAAGCCTTTGAGTTGCGACTTCCGCAGCGCGCACGCGAGCGGTTCGATTGCGATGTCAAACACAAGGCATGATAGGGGGTCTCCTTGTCGCGCCCCTCGAATGACGTTGAATGGTTCGCTCGTTTCGCCGTTGATGATCACTACCGTTGTGGCGTGTTGGTAGAGGTTCTTTATTTTCTGGATGAAGGATTCCGGTATTCCAAATCTGGCCAGGGCCATCCACAGGTAGTCGTGTGCGATCTTATCGTACGCCTTTTCCTGGTCTAGTGCGACGATTACGCCGTCTTCTTCCACCGCTTCTGCGTAGTCGACCATGACCCTGCACAGCTGCGTCTGGTCTGTGATTTGGCGACACGGAATGAATCCTGCCTGGTCTGGGTGTACTACGGTGTGTACTACGTTGGCCAGTCTCATTGCGAGTACCTTGGTGTATAGCTTATAGTCGGTGTTGAGCAACGTGATTGGGCGGTAGTTGGCTATGTCACGTCTGTCCTTCTTCTTGTATAGTGGGCACATCCAGCCCTCTGCGAATGCCGCTTCCTGGCATGGTCCGTGCTCTTCGAGATCATTGTAGGCGTATAGCAGGAGTCCTATACAGTCGAACCGTGGTGACGTGTGCTCTGCGCTTGCTTCCCATTTGGATTTCAGTTTGGACCAGAGTTCGTATGGTAGGCCGTCCAGGCCGGTCGCCTTCCCTCTTCCTGCTTTCTTAAGTGCCTCTTCGACCTCTGTTCGGTTGATGCCGCTGCGGAGCTGTCCCGCTTCCGCGTTGGAGAGCTTCGCTTCGACGTCGCGTAGAGCTTCCTCGATGCGTTCTTGTCGCGTTTGTGCTGGTGAGCTTCCGTCTAGGTCGTCATGTTGGATGTTGTCGTGGTATTCCCTCGCTAGCGCTGCCATGCGGTCAGACCGGGTTTCGTATTCTTCGCTGTGCGGTTTTTTGAGGGAGTAGAAGAGGTCCCGCATCAGGAAAAAGCCATATGTCTTGAGAGGCTTGCTCAAGACCAGCAAGCACATGTAAGGCCTGCAAGGCAAAAAGACAAGTGCCTTTTTTCAAATGTCTTGTATATGACATTCAAGACAGCATATGTCTTTTGTAGCTTGAACCCATGTATTACAAGACACCCTATTCTGGCCCCCACATGGTACTGTCAGTCTTGTCCAAGTCCTTAAAGCTTTCTTATATTGTTCAAGTTCTGTCCTCTGTTTTTGCTTGAGCTCCTTTCCC